>PVHX01001462.1:0-208354 GCA_004024805.1 Geosciurus inauris
GGCTTTCCTGAGGTCTGAGTCAGGGTCTAGGAGACTATAGATAGTTACTTTGTACAAACTAGCCAATCACTCACTGCTTGCCCAAACCCCATGTGGGCCCTTTAAACTCACCTGTAGTTGGTCATTTTCGAAAGATTCTCTAAGGTCATGATTGGGTCCCACCAAATGTAATGAACACCCCCCAGATTCTGAATGGTCAATATTGTCACCATAGGTGCTGTACGATTGTAATTGGCGCTTGTGTAATGATGCGATGCATACGTCATGTCCACTGCCACCACCTGTCCCCTCCCCCTATAAAAAACCTGCTCGGCCACTGTTCGGCAGCACCTCCCTAACCGCCGCGTAGGTGAAGGTGTGTGGTCCCTGCTCGAGCTTGTAATAAAAGACCCTTTTGTGATTACATCGGAATCGGACTCCTGGTGGTCTCTGGTGGTCTCGTGAGCTTGGGCATTACACTATCAATATACTGCATGGCAGGGACTCCCTTAAAACCACAAATCACAACATCCCCTAGAAACAGTACTCAATATGCTACAGAAATTTAAAGACCAATTCCTAAAATGGAAAACATTAGACTGTTTAAATGTTTGTAAAGACTATACTGAAGGAAAGCACCAAAAATAGTGCCATGAGGTCTGTAACACTACAGAAACTCTAAAAATAACCCAATCATGGTTAATACACACATAAACACACTCAAAAACAAAAAAAAAATTATCTTTTAGAATAAATTTCCTGAACACATAATTCTCAAGAAACTGGCAAGAATATCCTGTTGAAAGTATAAAAATTAAGAAAATATTGTATTACATACTGAATTGTGTCTCTCATCCACAAAACTAATTCATATATTGAAGCTCCATCTCCTAATATAATTGTGTTTAGAGAAAGGGCCTTTATTAAGGCTAAAATGGTGACATTCAATAGGATCAGTGCTCTTATAAGAAGAGGAAGAGATACAGAGTTCATTCTCTGCACCTTCTCAGAGGAAGGGCCATGTGAGGCCAAATATCCATATGCAAGTGAGGAAAAACTTTGGGCTCCTCTCAGTCTTTGAAACTGAGAAAATAAACATCTGCTGTTTAGGCCACAGTCTACAGTATTTTGTCATAGCAGCTTAAGCAAACCAAGTTACAATGTAAAATAAAATCACCATATAATTAGAAGGAAAAAACCTACTAAGATTCACTAAAACATACATATACATACACACACACATACTCCTAATATTCTGGAATCTTTTCTGAAAATAAAATGTTTCAAATTGATGTAAATTATCTTCTTAAAAGGTCAACCTTCAAAATAATTTTATTATTAGAAATTAATTAAATAAAACACTTTACAGAGGTTGATAACATCATGAACTTCATTAAAACTGCAGCCAGGTACAATGGCACATGCCTGCAATTCTAGTGGCTCAGGAGGCTGAGGCAGAAGGATCGTAAATTCAAAGCCAGCCTCAGCAACTTGGTGAGGCCCTAAGCAACTTAGCAAGACCTGTCTCAAAAAAATAAAAAAGGGGCTGGAGATGTGGCTCAGTGGTTAAGTGCCCCTGGATTTCATTCCTGGTACCAAAAACCAAACAAACAAACAAACAAAACCTACAGTATAGCAAACCTTATCGGTACAGAGAATAAACAAAACCCAGAAAAAATTGAATCATTCTGATATAGAAAGCAAAACAACTCCCTCTTTCCTCTGATGTTCTTTTGAATGACTACTTAATATCATCTCTATTAAGATGTCCATTCTGAAGTGATAGCTGAGTGCACTAAGATTAATACACAACAGTAAGCCAACTGGGATGGAAGGAAATACCTCAAGGAGTAACCAAGAGCTTAAACCACCAACACCAGCTGTTTCTAACATTCTCACACTTTGGGCCCTGGACCTTTCTCTCTACACACTCTCTCTCACTTCCTGATTTCATACAGCCTCAAGTTTTTAAATGCCACATTTGCAGTGACAATTCTCAAATTCATATATGCAGCCCAGACTACTCCCTTGAACTCTGAAATTATACACCCAACAGCCAATTCATGCAGATGTCTGACACATACCCTAAATTTAACATGCCCAGATTGCAACTCCTGACCTGCAATCTGGTGCTCAAAGGCTTCTCTATCTCAGTTCACAGCAACTACATATCTCAGTTGCTCATGTCAAAAAATTGGAACATTCATATATTCTCTCCCTCAATCTCCTTATATCAGATCCACCAGAAAATCCTACTGGCAGTTCTACCTTCCAAATAGATCAAAATCAGACCACTTCCTTGTACTGCTTCCATCCTAACCCAAGCCCCTGACCTGGTCTTCTGATGTCCTGTTTACTCTACAACATCATGTTTTCCTCCTCTACATGGAATTGCCAGAGCAATTCTGTCAGGTCATGTCTTTCTCCAAAAGCCAAAACCCTTCTATTGAACTAAGAGAGCCACTAGACCTTCCCTTCCCTACCTTTTATTCTCCCTCCCTCCCTGCCCCTGTCCCATTATTCTACTTTAGCTCTCTTCCTTGTTCTAAACACAGAAAGAAACCACCAGAAGTCCTTTGCTCCTCCTACCACCTGTTCTGGAATGTTCTTTCTTCCCATCCCACCTTGAAATGGTTTTTCCTATATACCTCCTTTACATTTCTGCTCAAACATTATCTCCTTTGACTACTCCAATGAAACTGCAACCCAAAACTTCCTGAATCTCTTCAATGATGCCTTTTTCTTCCCTAGCATCTACCATCTTCTGATCTGCTGTATGCACTACAATTTACTAACTTATCTCCTTTACTGCCTATTTTCCCATGAGAATTTCAGCACTGTGAGGGCAGGGCAGGAATTTTTAAAATATTGTGTTCACTCATGTCCAGTGCCCAGAAGTAGACACAGCATACAGTAGGTGTTCAATGACTAGTTGCTAAAAGAATGGAAAATTTATGTGGCATTTTATTCCAATAGGTTATATACAACAAACTAGAGAATTATAAGATTACTCAGTTTTGAATATACAGTTGGCCCTCTATATCTGCAGATTCCACATCTGCAGCTTCAACCAACCACAGGTCAAAAAATCCAGAAAAAAAATTGTATCTGTACTGAACATTTATAGACTTTTTTCTAACAGCTATGCACAAAGCATTCAACATTGTATAAGGTATTATAAGTCACGTAGGGATAATTTAAAGTATATGGCAAGATGTGCATAGGTTATACACAAATGCCACAGCATTTTATATAAGGGACGTGACCATCCAAGAGGGTCCTGGAACCAATCCCCCTCTAACACTGGAGTGTGATGTTTTATTTAGGCCTTTTCTTTGTACATTTTTCTTTGATAATCTTCACTAACAATCTCAACTACACCTGTCTGCACTTAAATCTCTCTCAGGTTACTTTCTGTGAGTAAATTTGTTAGGGCATCCTCTAGTTTAAGACCCATGTTTAAAGATGACATCTACAGGGAGAAAGACATTTAAAGGCATTTAAAGAAAAAGGGAAATTTAAAGAGAACAATCAACAATTTTCTACCTTGTTTTAGTTTTTTTTTTTCCTTTTTAAAAAAAAAAAGGTCAAAATTCAAAAACATTACAGAAGCAAAAGTAAATGCCATATTACATCTTTACACAGAAAGTAAGATTTGGCAATCTCACTAGTACTGAAATGACTAAAAACAATGTCACAAATTTCACATTTTTTTTTCTGAGTATGATTAAACAAGGTAGAGAAAGAACTACCTTAACAGAAGGTCAATTAAGGATAGAAATCAAAGCATGCAGACTTCAAACCGAAAGAACATCCTGACAATGCCTTGCAAACAGAGGACTGACAAGGCATATTAATGAGAAATACTGTTAGAATGCTACTCAGATATGGGTCTTCAGTTTCAGCTTCCCCACGGAACGAGTTTCAAAGGGGAAGTTAACATACAAAAGCTAAAATATGTTCATGTTTTTCATTCACTCCTGTACACCTGATCTTAGAGGAAGTGAACCTTCATCTGCCCTCTCATATGTCCAGGAAGAGAGGACAGCCAGCCAAGAAATGAATGCAGAAGAAATGTGAAAATGCCTTAGACAGTACTGTCTTAGTTTTAATTCAATGTAAGAAGCATGACAATTATGCTCACTAATAATAAAATCTACAACTTAACTGGGCACAGAGGTGCACACCTGTAATTCCAGTGGCTCTGGAGGCTGAGGCAGGAGGATCAAGAGTTCAAAGCTAGCCTCAGCAATTTAGTGAGGCTCTAAACAACTCAGTAAGACCCTGTCTCTAAACAAAATACAAAACAGGCTGGGGGATGTGGCTCAGTAGTTGAGCACCCCTGGGTTCAATGACCAGTACCAAAAAAAAAAAAATCTACAGCTATATTTAGCCAAACTGAGAATATTTATGTGTTCAAGATAATCAAGCATGACATAAGGCATTCCCTCCAAGACAGAAGGTATCCTATATCCCAAACTATGCTATTATTTTTAATTTCATTTTAAGGTTTTTACATATATAAATCTTCCAAACTCAGTTGCTCTTTGGAGAAATAAAGAAAAATTTTAAAACCAGATAAAGGCAGAGTTTTTCTAAAAGTTATCATCATGGTAACTTATTCTATTTTTAACATTCAACTATGCCAAAACTGCAAGACCTCTCATACAAATATATTTATTGATCATGCCGCAGCAGGCTGAAATCTCTAAGTCTTAGTAGGACCTTATTGCTTGCATACATAAGTCACTTTCTATACCACACAACTGTTCATCCCTGCTGGGCTCTATTTGTAGCAAAGATTTGGTATCTACCAATCACAAGAGCTCCCACCTCATCAGGGACCACTTTCCTTATTACTTTCAAGGCAGGAATTTGCTCCCTCTACCCCACCTTAACCAGTCCTGAACTTAACCATTTTTAGCACTAGACTTCAGGCCTGATAGGCAGTTGAAACTTGTTCCAAACTAGTAACTCTCACAAAATAAGATTCCCTATGTAACCCACCAATTTGGCTCAATAAAAACAGGAAGGAACCAAGCAATGACCCATATACTAATTACTGGAAAAGTAGATATGAAAAAAATGTTCAACCTCATACAGTATAAAGAAATGGACATTAAAGCCAAAATGCAATACCTTTTAACTTACTGGATTAACAAAATTAAAACATGAAAAAATCCCACTGCTGGCCAGGATGAGAGGGTACAAATTCTCTCACTCTCTAATGGTGAAAGTGCAGACTATCGAGTAAGCATTTTAAATCTTCAATGGGGCCACAAAATCAAATGAGCCTCTAGAGGAAAGAACATTTCCCAAAACAAATCTGTGGTGACAACTGAATATAGAAAGTCAATTCAGTGCTACTATGTAACTTTAGAAACACAGGATGGTTTATCCCACTGTGGGGTTCTGATATTCTCTGGTCACACATGGTCTGGGATAGTGAAAATGCACACTGAGAGGTGTGCTTTAAGGAACCCCACAATCTGGCATAGCCTATTTCTATTTTGCACAAAATCAACTGCCCTTGAGAATTCAATAAATTGATTTCCACTTCAAATTTTTAAAATTTATTCTCCAGCACTGTTTTCTATTTATATTCTTGTTTTTCCTAAACTCCCTTCTTTCATCTTGCTAATTTCAATAATGATAATTTATATCAGCTTATCTAATTATCATGTTTACTTTCATGTAAGAACATTACTAACAGTTCTTTAACAGACTGATTATTGTAACCAGACTCAACAATTTCAAAATTTCACTCTCTACTTAAAGAATATTATTCCTGATGAAATTATATGATTGCTATTAAGCTTTTCTTAGGGATTTTCTGTTTTATTTTTAAGTCCTGTGGCAATCTTTTTTTTTTTTTAATTTTTTTTAGTTGTAGATGGACACATATTTTTATTTATTTATTTTTATGTGGTGCTGAGGATCAAACCCAGTGCCTCACGCATGCGAGGCAAGCGCTCTACCACTAAGCTACAATTCCAGCCCTCCTGTGGCAATCTTAAACCAGTGAATCCCCAAAGCAATTTTTCCAAAAGGGACAAAAAAACTTTTGGTCTCTTCATTTTAAAAACTCATTTTAATTTAATGGTGACCGTCACTCACCAACAGCTAAAAGTCAATTTTCTCTCATCATTTGTTCCACTATTTTCCCATCTGTTACAGAATTTTACAAACTATAGATTTGATTTGCCCTTCAAAATGCAGAGTTTGGCTTTTGAGAATTATCACAGCCTTGATTATCTTCTATAAATCAACCACTCTGTCCAGCAGGTCTTGCCTAATAATGAACACTTAGAAAAGGAAGAAGATACATAGGTACTTATTTCAATCATAATAGCCAACTATGACAACACAAATAATTCAAGCTTTCAAAGCACTTTATTCTGCTGAAGATGCAATCATGTTACATGCTTCAAAAATAACATACTCCCTCATCCTGTTTTTGGAGAACTCTGAAAATCTAGACAATATGCTTCCTTTCAAAACACCAACTGGTCTCAGAGGGAAAAAAAGAAACAGACAAATGATCTTGCCAAGAACCATTTCTGGAATCTCTCTTGGTAGAGTAGACCTTTCAGTGGCTACAAAGATGTAAATTCAATCCTTGATTAGACTGATGATATAACACCTTTCATTTATTCACAACTGAATTTTAAAACAAAAATGAGCTCAGGGAACTCTGTTTCCAAGTTTTGCAAGCATAAGGACCCTTCTGCAGTGCTAAAAAATTTTAAGAATTTTTACAATACCTCTACCTAGTGACTATGAAAATATTGAGAAAAAACTTGCAAGTATACAGTAATTATTTTTTAAAGCATCTGCAAACTTCTGGACAATAATAAAACATGAATCTAATGTTTTTATTACAGAGCCAATGTCAGAACAAAATCTAAAACTAGGTCTCCAGATTTGTAATACAGATGGGGCTCTAAGAATTCATCATGGAGGGAAGATTTCCTAAGTATCTCTGACAATTTTCTTAAGAACCAGAAAAGCTGACTTTAAAGTTCTTAAGGAAAAACAAAGACAAATCTGAAAAAGAAGACTAGAGAGTAGAGAACATCCCCTATCAGATATTAAAACATTATAAAGCTATCATAACTAAAATACCATGGTGTTGACATCATCTGTGTAAATAAATCTATAACGGAACAGGTAAGAAAATGTAGAAATTTACTTTTACACACAGAGGAATTCAGGATAAGATGGACATGGCATTTTAAATAACTACAACTGTATGCCCATTAGGAGAAAAAAATTGTCTTTACCTCATCTTTATACCAAAAGAAGTTCCAAATATAGCAAAAATGCATGAAATGAAAACACTAAAGACTTAGAAGAAATAAAGAAAAGAATTTTAAAACAATCCTGTAGTGGAAATGTTCTTTCAAAATAAGATTGAAAAACAATAGAAGCCAAACATTAAACTACTTGAAAAAAAATGACTATCATTTCATTATAAAAAGATCATAAGCAAAATCAAGACTATGTACTGGATGAGGTCCCATCAGGGTCTTATAATTCTATCCAGGAGACAAATCCAGGTCCTACAGTATCCAAGTTCAGCAATTTCAAATCACTTGGAGGGAAGCTTTTAAAAATCATAAAAATCAAGCAATCTAATGGAATTCATGATAACAACTTTAAGCCTTTCTTGTCTAGGCTTATGAAGTAAATTTCCCACAGCACCATTCTCACCCCTACTCACATTACTTTTTAACTCACATACCCTTTAATCCAAATCCTATGGCCTGTGTTCACTACATTGTGCTCACTACATTGTACTAGAAATTACAGTCACACTTTTAACTTTATAAATGAGTATTCTAGAGAAGTATTCTTGGCAAATGTTTCCCAGGAATTTAAAAAAGCCTCATTTGCCAGAGTTATCAAAATCTTTTCATTTTTTATTTATTTATTTTTTAGTTGTAGTTTGTTGGACACAATGCCTTTATTTTATTTATTTGTATATGGTGCTGAGGATCAAACTCAGTGCCTCGCACATGCTAGGCAAGCGCTCTACGGTTGAGCCACAACCCTAACCCCAGAGTTATCAAAATCTTAAAACCCAGCCAGGCGCAGTGGCTCCAGTCTGTAATCCCAGCACTTAGGGAGGCTGAGACAGGAGAATCGCGAGTTCAAAGCCAGCCTCAGCAATGGCGAGGCACTAAGCAACTCGGTGAGACTCTGTCTCTACATAAAACACAAAATAGGGCTGGGGATGTGGCTCAGTGGTCGAGTACCCCTGAGTTCAATCCCCAGTACCAAAAAAAAAAAAAAAAAAAAAGTTAAAACCCTGAGATGCTTCATTGATGTTTCAGCAGAAACCACTAGCCACCAAGACAAAGCAAGAGGAAAAGTCCCACCACTGTTAATTTACTAGTCCCATGCTACTAAATGACTAATCCATGATAAGAGAAAAAGAGGCACCTGGAAGGAATGTTTTTGAAATGATCCTTGCTAGATTTCAATAATCCTACAAAACCAAGTATGTGCTTTTCCGGGGAAGGGGGTCCACTTGAAACTTAGGGGGTTAAATAAACATCAGGCAGAAATGTAAAATCTTACAGAGGTCACAGGTCTAGTGCACTGAACCCAAACGAACATACTTCCCAAAGTAAGCCTGCAGCCTTTCAGAGTGGATCATGTCCCTTGGGGAGCCCTTTGCTTCTGCAGTGCAATTCATACTAAGCTACTTATAAGTTAATTATCTCAGTATTTTGTTATTTTTGTCTAACACATTGATAATTTCAAAACCAACTTTCAATTAAATAAGGAATTTTCAACAGAAGAGTACCACCTGGAGCAGTAAGTACTGGGCTCTAATTTCACACCCCGCCCCCAAACTACTCTGCATCTGTAAGGTATTGCTATTTTGAGCAAAAGCAAAACGACAACATGTACACTGTAAGAGAAAGAGCCCTACACTAGAATTAGCAATTCTCAGACTAGCTTTACTGTTCACTTGTCATGTGACCATGAGAACCTTTCCATTTCTCACCCATTAAGGAATATAAAAAATTCTTTCTCATCTTAACTAACTCCCTTTGGAATTTGCTCCCATGTGAACTGGCTCATCTGATAAAGTTACCTTACAGCATGTTGTAAACATCATCAATGGGATCACATAATTAAAGACACTTAACACCATAAATATTATACAAACACATTCCTATGGAAACTAATATACATTACCTATGCTAACTCTGTCCAAGCCACTTTGCCACCATTCTCTTTTCACTAAGAAAGACGCCAGGCTTCAAATTACTACCTTAATATTAATTTCTTTCTACCCCCATTTTAAGTATCCACAGAGCACCTTTCGTCATTTTTCTTACTAATAATGCTTTCAAGGTATCGATCACACTTGAAGATACAGTGATAACTGAAAAGACTTCTATAGGTTGTTTTTGTCCCTTCTTTTCTAAGGTGTGGTCTCACACACACACACACACACACACACACACACACACACACATCTGAAGACTCTTAGGGATTTTCTGGCTATTTTCTGGCTATTGTCCTTTGTCAGCTGCTGGACAATTTTCTTTTCTCCATACAGTAGTTAGCCCATTATTTATTATTTACATTCTCTTGCTTAAGTGTATTCTTAAAATAAGCTTATCTTTTTTAGATAAGGAAATCAAGACTCACAAAAGTTAAGAAGGATCCCCTAAATCACACAGCTAATAAACAGCAAAGCCAAGGTGAGAATCCAAAACCCTTGCTCCTTATGAGGCTGTCCCATCAGATCCAGAATCTAAACCTACACAGGATATAGTCAGGAACCATACATATATGATTGCATTTACGTACAACCTGCTATGTTGAGAAAGCAAGATAACATTTATTGGAAGTAAGTGAAAAAGAAGAGAAAATAGAAGCATCAAACAAGCTCAAAATAAAATTCATGCAAAAGAGCATCCCTTTAAGTCCTATATATTGGCTTAAGATGAACCACAAATTTGGTTCCAGAACTTCTACAAAGGAAGCTGATACAGAATTCAGTGTCTACAAACCATAAATATACCAACTATTTAAAGTGAGCACCTGTATTCCTGACTCTAAGACCAGAAAGTAATCTCAGCAGAGGTAAGCCTACATTGGCTCATATACCCAAAATAAAAACTGAAATATCACTATATTTTCCTCTACATTCAGTATTTAAAATGATGTCTTTCTGTTTTGATGATACCAAAGCAGTTTATAGCAAATAACTGTCAAGGAAAGAATCTTTATTAGGTGCTAATTTTTTAAGTCAAGAAATTCTGATTATCTTCCACTGATAACATACATACTTGGAAATCCTTCCCCAGAAAAGAAGTGGTTTTGTGACTTTCTTTTCAATAGCAGATCCTTTTTTAAAATAAAATTTTAAACAAAATGCCAAGAGGAAAAGGCAACAGATCAAAATGCTTTGGTCAACTCAAATGTTGATAGATTTCAATCCATTTAACTATTTTTAAGAGTGATTAAACTTTTAATTCAGAAATTCTGTGAACATAAATTTAAATGAAATTTGGCAAACCTTTGGATTTATTTTAGTACTTTAATGAGAATATTCATATTAATCAACTTCTATTCAACTTAGGAAAAGAATTCCATCTATTCAGATATTCCATCCATTGAGATTCCTCAATTTATCAAAAATCAGTAACTGCAAGACATTTTTAAAAATACAAACTCCAGAACCAGGTGCAGTGATGCACAGCCATAATCCCAGCAACTTGGAGAGTGAGGCAGGAAGATCACAAGTTCGGGGCCATCCTCAGCAATTTAGTGACACCTTGCCTCAAAATAAAAAATAAAAAGGGGCTTTGGCTCATTGGTAGAGTGCCCCTGGATTCAATCCACACTACTCCAAAAAATAAATAAATATAGAAATTCCAAAATCACTAGAAATAAATTGAGATTGACACTGGAATTAGGCACCCCTACTAAAAATAATCAACAAGCAACAAAACAGAAAATATTAAATCTAACACTTCAGAAGTAATAACTGAATGCTAATCAAGTCTATATGAAAA
The DNA here is from genome assembly GCA_004024805.1 of Geosciurus inauris. Taxonomy (NCBI): domain Eukaryota; kingdom Metazoa; phylum Chordata; class Mammalia; order Rodentia; family Sciuridae; genus Geosciurus; species Geosciurus inauris. The sequence continues at coordinate 11,022 of PVHX01001462.1, forward strand.
TATGAATTTAATGCTTGATTAGTTTTAGACAAAGCCCATGGAAAGTATCGTCAATGAGATTCAGGTGTTTCTTTCAAATTTTTTAAAAATGAGTATCTTAAGAGAAACAGAAAATTACATGTGTTTTGAAGTTGTGTTATACTACAGCATTTCTGAGAAAAGGAAAAGCATTTTTGAGAAAAGAAAACTGCAAAAGACAACTTTTGGATATATCTGTATTTTAATTGTTAAAAATATATACTCTAGTATATATTACAAATATATATATATACTAGAGTATATTATACTCTAGTATATATATACATATATATAATTTTTGGCTTTAGAAAGAAAAAATATATACTCTATATTTTTTCTTTCTAAAGCCAAAAATTTTGCTTTTGAAAGCCAAAAATGCAAAGAACTGCCTAATTACTAGAAATACAGGCACTTCCAGTTTTCAACATAAAATTTCAGAAATACAACCTGCAAATCATCTATGCTTCAGTTTCATTTTTTTCTGAGCTCATTCATTTATTTCCCTTGCCAGTTCATTCATTTCTGATGACCAAGCATAATCCATGTTCACATTAACTGCCACGAATGTTACCTTCTGGTGGAAAAGGGTAATTACAAGGGTCTATACTATGTCTACAGAATGCTGTGGTGGAAAGGAGCAGAAAAACTCATGTTCCTCCCCACAAACAACAAGGAATTAAGTTCAACAAAAAAAATAAATAAATAAACTAGGCAAAGTGACAATGTATATGATATTTTACAAAACAACCAAAAAGGAGGGTGTGGGAGGTCTCAGAAGAATGCTATTGCTTTCAAACTTATTTCCTATACTGGCACTTCAATTTAAAATTTGTCTGGAATAGGATTACCCACCTATACAGGCCACAGAATATTAAAATATTTAAGTGTATTTGTCTATTATCTAAAAAATAATCAATGGTAAAAAAAACTGATAATTCCCATAATTAATTAATTTGCTCATCGCCATCTTTTCCCTTTTTCCCTTTTCTAGATGGAATATTTTACTTTTGTATTTTAACTTCATTTCTCTCTCCTTGCTGTTTTTACAGGAATTAAACACTAAATTTCACATTCAAAAGACAGTCCTAGACAATCACCATGCTAAACTCATCTAAAAGGGAGTCAGAGACATCAGATATTTTTTTCCAAAAATGTTGAAGTTAAATCCTACTCAGGAGGTTCTAGATAAACAACACTGACAGAACAACCTTTGGCTAGACAGAAAAGGCACAAATTGGTAAAACTGGGAGAATAAAACACTGATCACCACCAGTAAAAAAAATTTACAAGGGTTATAAGAAAATATAACGAATTAAGTCATGCCACCAAACTAGACAATGAAAACAAAATTTCTGGAAATTATAAATTAATAAAACTGACTAGAAAAGAAAGGAAAACGCTGAATAAATCTGTAACAAGATTGAATTATAGTAATTAAAAATCTTCCTACAAAGAAAAGCTTAGGTCCAAATAGTTTCACAGGTGAGTATTTAAAGAATAAATATCCTTCACAGACTTTCCACAGAAAATAAAAGACAAAACATTTCCCAATTCATTCCAGGAAGCCAGTTTTACCTACTCCAAAGTCAAACAAAAGCAGCACAAGAAAACCACAAAGCAGTTTCCCTCGTGAACACTAATGCAAAAATTCCTCAATATTAACCAACAAAATCTAGCAACATATAAAAATAATATACACCATGAAACAAGTGGAATTTATTCTAGGAATACAAGGTTGGTTTAATCTCCAAAAGCCAATTAATAAATATATACTATCAATAAAGAATGAAACCCCATGACCATCTCAATAAATGCTGAAAAAGCATTTCTTAAAATTCAATACCCATTCATGATGGTTATTATTATTCATGAAAGAAGTTAAATAATGTTGAGAACACTATAGTACATAACATCAGGTGAGACACAATGAGGAAATAAAGGCGAAATGCATGAAATTAAAAAGGTTACTCTTGGGTTGTTACTCTTAGGTTCAAGAGAGGTTAGGGGTGCTCACAAGAGGTCCAGGGACACCTGGATGCTGAACCAACAGGTGGAGCATGAGACAAAAACAAGGAGGATCTTTGGGACTGTCTTTATCAAGGGATGCTATCCTTTACACTCCTCCGCAGGAGTTCTACATTGGCTAGTTTATATAACACATGCCCAAAGGGGATCTTATGTACATGACTTTGGTTTGCCCATTAAGTTTTATCATAGTCAGCACTGTAGAGTGTGTTGGGTTTTGGCTCACTGAGCACAAGGAAGCTGTATTCCAAGCAACCACACTGAGAGGGCAAGTTTAAACTAGGAGAAAGGTGACAGGACATGAGTGAACAACAAACATACCCTCACATCAAACTTAAAATGGATGCTGATGCAACACCTATATTAAACTTATGACAGTAATGTAAAATGCTAGAGCCTGGGGTAATGGATATGACAATTACCCTGTACTGAAACGTCACAATGAACCCCATAAATATGTACAATTACTATGTGCCAATCAATGAATATGTGTGAATTATAAATAAAAAATATTTTTTTAAAAACTCATAGAGCAAGAATAAAAGAAAACTTCTCAACCTGATAAAGGGCATTAAAAAAAGAATATCCTACAACTAGTATCACACTTAATGGTGAAAGGCTGAATGCCTTCCCCTTAAAATCAGGAACAAACAAGAACATCTACTTTTACCACTTGCAACTCAAGGAAAACACATAATGAATGAATTTTTAAGCATTAAAAACTGCATTTCACAATGAAGAGTAAGTTATTAATATCTATGAACCAAATGATATAACTACAGTGGATTCAAGAGGAAATTAACAAAAAAATATTAGAAATGAAAGATCTACTCAGTACAAAAGAGATCAAGAGAAAAAATAAAAATTAAATGATCTACATAATAGAATCATAGTGCTAAAACAAAAATATAAATAATTGAAATAACATAACCAATAAGGCAGTTTTGGAGAGTATATACTCATCACTACACTCTGATAAAAATATAAACTTTACACTCACAGAAAAATCATTATAGTGCACAAAAATCATTAATACAGTCATAAAACAGAAATTTCACTAACAGTATCCTCCCATCAAAATGTAAATAAAAAAAGAAAAAAAAGATCATAAATACTAAACACTAAAAATGATACAAATAATTCATTAAAAGGAGAGTGGCTGAACTGTAGTAAAAAAACACAATCGAGTATTACATAGCAAAAAGAATGAATGCCAATAGCCAAGAGATTGTAAAAACAAAATGTTCATCATCACTAATCATCAGAGAAATGCATATTAAAACCACATTAAAATTAGCACCCCACATGTTAAAAGGGCTATTATCAAAAATACCAAGGATAATAAATACTGACAAAGGTATGAATAACAGAGAACCTATGTGCATTGATGGGAACTTAATACATATATTATGAAAAAGTAGTAGGTGGGGGTCCTCAGAAAACTAAACAGAGAATTATATATGGATACAGCAATCCCACTTCTGGCTATATATCCAAGGGAAATGAAATCAGTATGCACAAGAGATATCTGAGGTTCCATGTTCATTAAAGCATTATTCACAACAGCTAAGATATGGAAGCAACACAGGCAACCATCATCAAAAGAATGGATAAAGAAAATGCGATATACACAATGGAATACTATTCCCATAAAATGGGGGAAATCCTAGCTGGGCACACTGGCATAAGCCTGTAATCCCTGCAACTCGGGAGGCTAAGGCAGGAAGATCACAAGTTCAAAGCCAGTCTCAGCAACTAAGTGAGGCCCTAGGCAAGATCCTGTCTCAAAATGTAATATAAAAAGGGGTGGAAATGTGGCTCAGTGGTTAATTGCCCCTGGGTTCAATTCCTAGCACAAAAAAAAAAAAAGAGGTGAGGGAATCCTGCTGGTGCTCTTTGGATATGAGTTGTCTCCAGAGGCTCCTATTAATACATGAATATTCAAAGATGAAATGATTAGACTGAGAGTAGGAACCTAGTTAACTAAACTATTTGGGAACTACAGGCAGGTGGGGTGTGGCTAGAGAAGGTGGTTCACTGGAAGCATGCCCTTAGAATGGTTCATTTTCCCTTCGGCCCCTTCCCCTTTTCTCTCTCTGCTTCGTGACTGCCATACATGAAACACTCCACCACCCCATTCAGCCATGATGTTCTGCCTCATCTTGGGCCCAGAGCAATGGCAGACCATTGAATGAATCTCTGAAATCCTAAGTCAAAATAAATTTTTCCTCCTCTAAGTTGTTCTTGTCAGTCAGGCATTTTGGTCACAATGACACAAAGGTGACTAACCTATCATCTGTGACAATATGAATGAACCTGGGGGACAAAATGAGGCAATCTCTAGCAAGAAGAATTTGTCACTTCTAACAAAATTACCTATGCTTTTATCCTTCAACACAGAAATACAACTTTGAGGACTTTACCCTCAAGTTTAAAACCTGCAATACAAAAATACAGACATATAAGTTTATTCAGTAAAATATCATTTGTAACTGCAAAATATTGGAAATGCCCAAATATAGAAGAGTAGGTGACCAGCCTACACTAGGTCTACATTATGTGGAATACACTAGGCAACTGTAAAATTAAGTAAGAGCTTTAAGATCTGTACAAAGTAATTTTAGGGGTTTACTTTGAAGTGAAAAATGCAAAATACAGCAGAATACATATAGTATTATGCTACCTTTTAGTAATGAAATAAAAGGAAATAACATACATGTAATATTCCCCACAAAAGAAACCAGAAAACAGGGCTGGGATTGTGGCTCAGTGGTAGAGTGCTTGCCTTGCATGCGTGAGGCACTGGGTTTGATCCTCAGCACCACATAAACATAAATAAAATACAGATATTGTGTCCATCTACAACTAAAAAAAAATGTATTTAAAAAAAATTTAAAAAAAGAAACCAGAAAACAGTGTGGTTGGTTACATACAAGAGGGAGAAAGGGGAGGGCCAAGAAGGAGTTTCTCTGAAACTATAACCTTTTTGAACAGTTTTGTCTTTGGGGAACATGTTAAATTATGTTAAAAATAAAACTCACTGAGGGTGGCTGTATCAACCCCAGACTTGGTACTTTCAACTCTTCTTCCTTGAGGACTAATGCTTATTTACCTTGGGAACATGATGTAATGAGTGGTATCTGCTTGATTTTATCAAAGGGTGACATTTCTTTCTGTGTTCTTATCCCTTAGTAGATGAGCTATGATCCATATCACATTATGGTTTAATTGAGTAATAAAATGTTTGTCCTCTTAAAAATTAAAAATAACTAAAACTAATTAGCAAGGACTGGAAGCAAACCCTTAAAATAAACACTATAGGTGTATTTTAAATGAATAACAAACACATTCATCCATTTAACTTAAAATTAATTTTGAAAGAATTATCCATTTAATCTAAAATTAAAATTCACCAGTATAAATGTTCATAATACTTTGTCAAAAATCTTTTACTACCTAAAATATCTTTTGTGACTTTCCCTTTTTCACTGCTGATATTATTTATTTGGGCCTTCTGTCTTTTTGAAATTCTTTAATCTCACCAAATGTATTAATGTCATCAGTCTTTTTAAAAGAACAACTATTACTGTAGTTGTTCTGTATTCCACATTTGTTTTCTAGTTTACTAATTTCTTCTTTTGTTAATGTCCATCTCCTTCCCCTGGATTAACTTGCTGCTCTTTTCTAACTTCTTCTAACTAATGCTCAGATTACTAAAAATGTTTATGGTTTTCTCCTTTCTTAACATTTACATTTAATGCTATGAACTTACCTCCAAGCATGACTTTACCTGCACCCTGTAATACAGAATACACTGATACAGAATATTTTCATATGAATTCGAACCAAAATATTTTTTGAACCTTTCTAATTCCCATTGTAATATATTTTTTCACCATGGGTTACTTAGAAAATATTTTCCAGTTATCTTTTGCTATTGATTTTAGTTTAATTTAGCTTAGTTTAATTTAGAGAACACTGTTTTATTTCAATAGTTTCTAACATACTGAAACTTGCTTGCCCAAGAAGCTGAAAGCCTAGGTTAATGTCCATGTATACTTGTAAATAATGTATATCCACACTTGTTAAGTGAAGCATCTAGACAGTGGAGGCAAGCTTATTAATTGTGGCATTCAAATCCTTACTAAATTTTGTTCTGTCAGCTGCAGAGAGTGTGAAACAAAACAAAACAAACTCCCTGAATAATTGTGATTTTATCTCTCCACTTATTTTGAAACCTATATTATAATCAAAAAAATTCTTTCTCTAAGACTTCCTGTTAGAGTAAGGTAAAAGACCTCCTCTACACTTATAAAAATGGCAGCAATTGTTTCAACTAATTATTGCCCAAAATGGTTTAATAGCACCTATCTCAAAAATAAAATCACAAAGACATCCTCCCAAGTTTAACTGGGCCATATCCATAACTCTAGATACCAGTCCAATTTGTTTAATTACTCAGAGGTACATTTTGCAACGAATTCATCACTAAGCACATGGGAAAAGTAGCAATGTTCTACAAAACTTGTATTGCACAGACAAATTACCATTACTTTTCTAAAGCCCTGTGATACCAATTTTTCCAAATCAAAAGTACCTTGATCCTGCTCTCTGGCAAATAGGGCAAATTTCATCCTTTCCTTCAGTACCCGTACCATTATATCCTACTGAGTTGAGACACTGCTTCAGAATCACTCTCTTCATGCTCCACGGAGCCACCATGGGCACTGATACCTGACCTAAAAGCCTATCATCTCTGCTCTAGCAGAATCTTTGAAGATCTTGGCTAGTACTTGTTCTCAAATAGTTGGGGCAAATGCTTATATGCAAATAGTCTTTCCAAGAATCTCAAAACTCAAGCACAGAATCAGTCTCCAAGTACTCAGTGAGGCATCGTCTCCCAATTTAGATGAGTCACACTTTCAAGATAACTTTTGCTTCTCCACAAATGGCAGAACATTACAATGATCTCTTTACTATGCCATTACACCAACAAGCCCCTCAAGGATAGGAATGTGTGATTCGTCCAGACAGCCACTAGCCATGCCTCACATGTACACACCCTCTTCCTACTCTTGCCCCCTGCAATCCATCCTCTATACAGCAGTTCTAGTGATGCTTTATAATCAAAATCAAATTATATCCTTTCCTTGCTCAAAACCTTACAATGGCCTTCCATCTGAGTAAAATCCAACACAATTTGGTCCCTAGTACTACCCGACATTATTCGACCCCCCTTATTCACACTGCCCTCCCTGCAGCTACTCAAGCACCTGAAGGGTGCACTCTCCTGCAAGGCGCTTTCCCAAAATATTTGCCTGCTAGCTCATTCCTTCACCGTCATTTGTGTCTTTGCTTAAATTTCATCTCAGACAGGCCTTTCCTGACCATTCTATCAAAACTAGCAATCTCTAACATTCTCTGTCCTCTCTTGCTTTAAATTCCTTATAGTCATTACTACTATATATTTACATGTTATTTATTATCTTTTCTCCCGCACTACAGAATATGAGTCCTATAAGAAAAGGCAAAAATGTCTGCCTCCAAATCAGGAGCCAGGAATTTTCGCTGTAAAGAATCAGATAGTAAACATTTTATATTTTGTGAATTAGAAGGTCCTGTCACCACTACTCACCTCTGCCCTGCAGCACTGAAGCAGCCACACACAATACATAAACAGGAATGCCTGTATTTGAACGGTTTTCTTACAAAAATCAAGCAAAAAGTTAGGTGTGGCCTACAGGCTTTAGTTTACCAACCTCTGCTCTAGAACAGGCCTGACACACAACATACTGATCTCAAATTAATCAACTACTCCTTTGGTCTCTAAAGTTACCTTCAACTGACAACACAAAACACCAGCACTCCGAGCTTATCAGAAACAATAACATTACTCTTGCATATATCTTCTACCAAAAATCCATTTGAGATCAATTATATTGCTGAATGATTGAAGGATATGCAATGTGTTCATTCTTACCACTATTAAGTATATAAACCATGTTTGTTTAACCTTCAGCATAACTGTCTAATTAGGTTGCATTTTTACTTAAAGAACATTACAATAATAAGCCTTACAAAAACCACTGCTCGATGTGCTATTAAGAATGCTACTGAATACACCACCTACTATACTACACCTCTGGATGTAACTGATACCAAATTCCAGTGTGAAACCAGGGAACATATTAAGGAAACTTTTTTTTTATGAATGGTGAAAGCTATAGCATAAAGCTGAGGATGATTCCCTTTTACCATGTCCACTAGGATACTCAGTCAAGTTCCTAGTCGGCTTGAGGAACAGACTGCCACCAATACTCATGACCTCTCTTCTCAGGAGGTTCACAGCTCTACCACATTTTCTAGCATAAAGGAGATTAAGGACATGTCTTACCACAGCCAACAGGAAGAGAGATGATGTGTGCCGACGTATAAAAACCTCCCACAAGACTCTACGCTTTCCCCACCCACCAACAGGTTCTCAGTGTCTACAGAAGGCTGAGTCCCAAGGCAGAAAAAGGCTGACTACAGGAATAGCCATACAGAAGCCCATCCCAGGAGAATCCTGATGTATGCCCCACAGAGGTGAGCAACTGGGTTTCTTCTGCCAAGTCACTGTAATCTTGCAGTTGCAGAAACAGTCGGCCCTCACATGTAGGACAATGACATGGAGACCTGAATGTTGTTAGAGATGGAGATCTGTTCATATTCCTGGTTCTCATATACTTTGTTGTTTTGCTTTAATGGGGATGGAACCCAGGGCCTCATCTTGCCCAACATACTTGTGATTCTCACAATTTATATTTAACCTTTTTATTATTATGAGCATTTCCTATAAGCAAATTCAGGTCTTTATTTAATCAAAGATAAGACAACCAAGGCTTCACTGATCATGATCAATAAAATAATCATCTCAGCAATAAACATCTGGATAAAGCGCATATTACATTTAAATAAAACCTTATTTATAACTTTCACTTATATACAAGCTGACCTACATCATACCACTTTCCAAAATAGGGAAAGAATGCCAAGTGGATATTAAAATGCAGGACAATATATTTTGTCAAAATCATTTGACAATCATTAGAAACTAAACAGCCTAAGAAATAAAACCACAAACTTTTAAACTCCTATCTGAAGAAAAAGTAACCACAATTGTAGCTTCCTGTAACATAGCTGTCTTAAACCCTTCAGTACCTAACTCCTATACAATTTTTTCAGATGATGTCCTGAAGGTCCTGAAGTTCTGTGGTTTCCATATATTTATTTACTTATTGGATGGGGGCCAGCAGCAGTATAGAGTTAACTGGACATGTCACAAACAGAATTAAAAACAAGATGTTTCTAATTAAGCTTATGTAACACAATAGGCAAAAAAGCAGAAAAGCTATGAAAATTTTAATTACAGCTCAAGTATGAACATCCTCACTGATAAATCTTGCAACCACTGTAAATTGCAATGCCAACTTTTGAAAAGGAGTAACATTTTAATAATCTTCCTCTCTGGGATATCTCAAAGAACAATTCAATTGTAGTAAAGCCTTGGGAAACAACATTGTTTGCACTGTGTAATGAAAATCTGATGACAGGTAACTAGGGAATTAGGGGATTTCTGTGTATTTCTGGTTTTAAAATCAAAAACCAAAATACTTAAATCTAAAAGATTTATAAAAATGGAGACAAATTCTATTGAAAACCAAGAATGGGGATATGTTATTAAATTCTACTGGGTTGTTTATAAAATACAATGCATTTGTCTATTTGTACTGCAAATGGATGTGTGTCCTATATTGGAAAAATTACAATCTTGCCTCCAAAAGTAAGCTCTTACATTTGAAGAGATAGGAAATCAGGTTCTTCCTCCTCATTCTAAGCTGTTTAACAGCCGTCTCTGAAGGATACAAATATAAAGCATAAATTGCTCTCTCTCTTTACCCTCTCTCTGGTGAGTATCATCATCCCTCAATGTGGACTAGAGTTAATGTCATGCATGGCAAGAAGCAACTTAAATCCACAAGCCTCTCCAGAAACATGAACTCTAAACTTAGGATAGAATGTGGCCCAGCAAAGAGTTACAAGGCCAGTTCAGAACCAAACCCTGTCTAGGTACTATTCTAACACAGGATTACATAACAAAATGTGGGGGAAAAAATACAACCTTGTCATGTACTTATTTTGATGAGGCTTAAAGATAACTGTGATTATAAGTAGGGAAAAAAGACAAGATTTGGTAAACTAAACTGTCATAATGTCCTCATTATTATATAATCATAAGTCAAAATACATGATATTTTCAATCAATAAAAAAAATGTGTTAGGTGTCTACTGTGAGCAAAGAACATCATTTCATCCACTTAGCTGGTAAAATATGGCCGTATGGATTCTAGTTCGCAGTCAATCCCATGTTACTTTCATACTGCAACATAATTTCACTGAGCTGTTTGTGTGCACAAAATGGATAACAGCCCTCAATGAAGACGCTGTGAGATGAACGGAAACGGAATTGCTGCAGCATGGCAATAAAATGTTCAGCACGTACTAGAGCAACTTTAAAAACTCCTGAAGCATTCAAGATCCAAAGATGGCAAAGGCTGTGGAAAGACCACCATGGAAAGTCAGAGTCTTATTACTGTGAACCAAGGTGAAGACAAAGGTCTTTCTCTACATGATTATAATGCAGAAGAGGTTATCAGACAAGCAGGAAAAAAACACACAAAGCACAGACAAGTAGAAGGCATCCTGCTATCTGGTTCCGGCCCACAGGAGGGTGTAAACTAATTAGCAAGACCACCTATCCTGTTCTTTGGCTCATTAGAATACAAGGTGAGTGCTGCTCATCAACATGAGGCCAAAAGTAGAAAATTCTCCACCATGAAACTTAGCTGATAAAATATGGCCACATGGATTCTAAATTTGCGCAAAAAATTATTTAAGATATTGTATGAAGTTACCTTGAGGCTATGTGCATAAGATGTATATGAAACAAACAAATTTTGGGTTTAGAATTGGGTCTTATCCCCAAGAGAGCTATTTATGTGTATATATTTCAAAATCCAAAACACTTCTGGTCCCAAGTATTTTGGATAAGGGAGAGTCAACCTGTACAAACTTTCTGAGAGCAAAAGCCTGATCATGTTACACACTCTTATTACCAGAAACTAGAACAGTGCCTGAGATATAGTAGGCATTCAAACATTTATGGACTGACTGCTATAGTTTGGTTCTGGAATGTCCCCCAAAGATCTATGCATGAAGCCAGGTGCAGTGGCACATGCTTGTTGTCCCAGTGGCTTGGGAGACTGAGGAAGGAGGATCACAAGTTTAAAGCCAGCCTCAGCAACTTAGCAAGGCCCTAAGCAACTCAGTGAGACCCTGTCTCTAAATAAAATACAAAAATAGGGCTGGCAATGTGGCTCTGTGATTAAGCACATCTTGGTTCAATCCCGGGTACCCCTCTCCCCCGCCAAAAAAGAAATCCATGTATTAAAGGCTTGGTCTCCAGAATGGTGTTACTGGGAAACAGTAAAACTTCTAAAGAGATAAAGCCTAATGGGAGGTTTCAGGTCATTAAGGGATGTGCCCTCAAAGGGTCCTTAATCTCTTTTAATTTCTCCCCTTTGCATCCCAGCCAAGAGGTGACCAGTTTTGCTACACCATGTGTTCCTGCCGTGATGTGCTGCCCTGCCAGAGACACAAAAGCAATGGGGCCAATTGATCATGGACTAAAACCTCAAAAATTGTCAACTCAAATAAACCTTTTCTCTTTATAAATTGATTATCTGAGATATTTGTTGCAGCAATGGAAAGAATGATGACTAACAAACTGAATGCACAAAATGGATAACAGCCCTCAATGAAGACGCTGTGAGATGAATATCTACCAAGACAGGAATACAGTAACTAAGCTCTGGAACTAACCTAAGTGTCCATCAACAGATGAATAGATAATGAAAATGTGGTATACACACAATGGAGTTTTACTCAGCCATAAAGAAGAATGTAATTATGTCATCTGCTGGTAAATGGAAGGAAATGGAGACCATCATGCTAAGTGAAATAAGCCAGACTCAGAAATCTGTCAAGAGTCTAAAGTTTCCTCTCATTTGTGAAAGCAAGAGAGAAAAAGTGGGAATTGAGGGGATCTCATGAAAATAGAAAGGAGAAAAGACAAGAGAAAGACGGGAGAGAGAACCGTGAAGTATTGGGGAACAAAATCTACCAAATTATGCTATGTTCATGTACAAATATACCATAATAAATCTTGCTTTTATATATAATTCCAAGGTACTAATTTTAAAAAATAATAACAAGGGAAATAATTAGAGTAGAGCTAGGAGATAAGAGGAAGAGAGGAGGGAATGGAGAAGTACTGGGGAATGAGACTGATTAACTTATGTGCATGTACAAATAAGGCACAATGAATCCCATTATTACGTATAATTATAATGCACCAATAAAAAATAAAGATTTTGTTAAAGTAAAAGAAAGTAAAATAAAAGAAGAAATCAAGAATATATAACACAAGAGACCTTTCGATCAATTTCAAGACCACCACTCCAGGAGGCTGGGGGTACCCTAAAAACAGGCACCAGGGTAAGCACTAAATTGAGAAATTATCCCAGATGCTTAGGTCAGCGCCAAGGCCTAGAAGTTCAACCTGAAGGATGAGAAAAAATTCTGGGATGTTTGGGATGTCTAAATTTTGAGAGAGAGACAAAGACAGACACCACAGACAGAGACAAACACACCACAGAAGGAAAACACTAACCTCCAAAGGTCCATGGAAAGAGAAGAGTAGGGCTAGCTCCAAAGAGAAAAAGTAAAATCTGAGCATGAAAAATATGCTAATCTAGGAGCATCTACCAAGACAGGAATACAGGTCCTGACACAAAACAAACAAAGCCAGCACTGAGAAGGCGTTGATGCTGATGGCGCCAGTATTCTTCAGAAGAACAGAATAGCAAAGAGGGACAGGAGCCCACAAGGACAACATGACTTAAAGGCGCAGGTACATCCAGGGAAAGGCCAGGATGGGACGGAGAAAACCTGAGAAGGACCAAACAGTTCCAAAACAAGCATGTCTTGAGAAAGAAAAAAAAATTTGTTCTTAAAAAATGTTTTTAGGGCTGGATTGTTGCTCAGTGGTAGAGTGCTTACCTGGCATGCATGAGGCACTGGGTTCAATCCTCAGCACTACATATAAATAAAGATAATGTGTCCATCTACAACTAAAAGAAAATATTTAAAAAATGTTTTTAATAAAGGCATTGCTTTTTTAAAAAATGAATAATCCTGCACCAGATGCCCCTCTTTAGTTAATGCCCTAAAATGGACTAAAACCTCACCTCAACTTCACCATCACATTTTAGAATAAACTGCCTGCCCTGACAGGTTTCCTTTCTTTAACCCCTTCACTCACTGCATAGCAAGAAGCTCCCCAAGACTTCTCACCAAGATCACTAATTATATCTCAGGGCTAAATCCAATGAAAACCTTTGAGTTACTATCTAGAAGGATCTCTCTCCAACACCTTTTACCTCTTGGTTCCTTACTACTGACATTCAAACATTCTCAAAGCCTTTCATATAAAAACAAAAAAGTAGGCTCCCCCTTCACTCATCCCTCCTGTAACTACCCTTAACTACCACCACCAAATTTCTTGAGCAGGCCTGTCTCCACACCCTGGGGCTCCACTTTCTGACTCCCACTCACTACTGACCCAAACCTACTCTCTATTGAACCAAACTAGTCCTCTGACTACAGTTCCCATTACTGAGTTGCCCTTGCCATTCCTATATTAGCAAGATTGTCCTGGCTGCCAAGCACTTCCTCCTGGATGAGGTTCTCTGGAACACCTCCTCCTCCTCCTCAGTGTGCCTGTCTTTCAAACACAAGAGTTCCTCAGACTACATTCTGTCCCACTCATTTTCTTACTCTATGCCTGCTCCTTGAATAACCTATCTACTTTAACAGCTTCTAATAATTACAAGCAATGGTGGGTTCTGAAGCTTTCTCTGTTCACTGCATCCTGGATGTCTTGGAGCCAAAAGAAATGCCTATTGAATCACAAAAGCAGTAACAACTTAAATATGTATGTCCTAACAATTTAGTACTCATTTGGAAAAAGTACACTTAAAACTGAGAGAACAAATGAATCTTTATTTCATTCTTAAATAATCACAAGTATTTATTAATGGTACATGTGCACCTATTGAGTACTGCACTATTTCTCAAATTTTGGAGTCAGGTTGGACACCGCCTCCTTCATTTCCTGTTCATGCTGATTTTTACATGGTTCAGCAAACACCACAAACCCCTCTTTACAAAGATGAGGTCATCAAAAGGAATAGAGTATGATCTAGTTGAGAAACTTAACTATCTTCGGATGGTAGTTTTCACAGGATTAGACAGATGTAAGTATCACTGCATTTTCCTCAATAATTTTAAATATCCCTCTGTCTCCCTGTGAGCTCATTATAGCACTTCAGTCAAGTCTGGGAACTAGGGTGCTAAGAATTCTCAATTCTGTACTAAGATCTGCAGATATCTAGATTCCCTAATGTAGCTAAGCCAGCACTATGAACTATAGGCACCTGGAACTTAATTACCTTCTCCCCTCAAAACCCGCTGTCCTCATCTAAGTACCCGAACACCCAGTGACAACCAGGCACTGCCCTAAAAGCCTCCTCTCTCCCAGCTCCCCTGGTGCACGCGCACACACGCATGCAAACAGGTACCTTCCCAAATCCCTCCTTCCAGCCTTCCTTGTTCTAATTCTTCAAAGGGCAAATCTAACCTTGTCCTTCTTTGGTTCAGAATTCCTCAACTATGTCCTACTGCCCACAGATGAATCCAAACTCCACATAACAGGAACCACCTACATGGCCTGGCTCTAGTTTTTCTCGTCTCACTTCTTGCCACTTCCCTGCCCTTGCAACCTACTGCACCACCATACTAAATTTGTGCTGTTTTCAGTTGCTCCAAGGTGCCATCTCTCTAACCAGTCCATTGTACACTTTTTCCTCAATCCAGACTTTCATCAATTCCTTCTCATATACCTCCTCTGGGAGGCCTTTCTCATCTCTCTGAACAATTCATTAGCTTAGGTCTGTAGTTCTCCTCAGAGTTCATGTAAATGGCCCATTTCAGAGCCAACATTGTTACTTATGTCTGAGATTTGAAAAGCAAGTTCATCGGGGACCAACAGAGATACCTGTCCTATTTATCACTGTATCCCCAGCATACATTACAAACTCTTAAGGTGTATGAAAGGATTAAAACAAGGAAATGGATGGATTAGATCACTCACATGAGGCTCACCAGTCTCTCACTCATGGACTCTATCCTGGTACTTATCACATTGCACAGTAATTGAGGTAGATCATGAATATCTTGAATGTTCTCATCTCTTATTTCTAGAACTCCAGTGATTAAAATAGCGCCTAGTACTTAGTAAGCATTCACTACATGATTTTTTAATATAAAAAGTAATTGAAAAATATCTGGAAGGATACATCCCACAGTAGGGTTACCTCTACAGGATTAGGGTGACAATAAGAAGGGGAAAGAAAACTAAGACTCTTTACTCCATATCTCTCTTTATCAATGTTAAATTTATGTTACAATGTGCATTATTTATGTATTACTATGTAAAATATGTCTGAATTGCCAGAATTAAATTAAGTCACAGGTAAAGGATCAGTCCTGAAGAATGCATAGAATAAGCAACCTGTGATTCCACACACCAGAGTAAACGAACAAAAAAAGACTTGAAGAAATAAAAAGAAAAAGGACTGAGAAGATGAGCAATTTAAGGGCTATACAGCAATACTGAACCACTTCCAGGGGAAAAACAACCTGTGAGTATTCTTCAAATAAAAGTTCTTAAACTATAAAGAAAACCCCAAGTGCTGGCCCATGAGTACAAACAATTCTTTTAGTAGCTGAAATATTGAACTGTTTTACTGAAACATCCCAATAGCCAAAAGATTACTTGCTATATGCAAGTTTCTATGGAAAATGTCTACAGAGAGACACTAAGAACCGGAGCTACAATGCTGGCATGACCACTTAGCAAAGGGCATTCCACCTTCATTTTCAAAATGTTTGCAGTTAGTGTAGCACATTAACAATAAGGTCAGACCTTTTAAGCAAACAGATAAAACAATGCTATAAAGCAACTTCACATAATCAACTGGAAATTTTTGAGTAATTTTTATATGCAGCTAGTTCTACAACAAGCTTCTTTTCACTGTTTAAGTGAACACAAATATAGGTTCAGGCAGTAAATACAGAAAGTCAGTCAAACTTTCCAATCTAGTGAGCTTAAACATTTAAAAAGACCCAAATTTCAAAAATATCAATTCCAAAGATCTTTTAAAGTAAAGAAAAATGAGTAGTACAAGGAAGCCATTAGAACCCTGAGAGAAGGAAGCAGAGACTACACACTGAGAATTTTGCCTTTGGGAAAGGTCAAACCAGCTTTCTCTTGTTTAACCTCTCAAGTAGATAAAAGAACTGGCTGTAAGAATCACAGCATTGTTTCAGTGCTGGAAAAGGAAAGTTTGGTGGAGCATATGCAAAGAGAAACAGCCAAAAATTCAATAGAATTTACCCTAGAATTGACAGAAAAATAAGTCAATTATAACATTTTGAACTCAGTTTTTTTATTTGTTTATTCTAATTAGGTATACATGAACTCAGTTTTGATACAGTCGCAGGCCATTGAACAGTTTTGGATAAACCTAACTTTTAAAATCAAAATATATCAAATGGCTGGCCTCTCCTTAAAAATCAAAATGCTATGTCCTATTCTGCATTTGATTTTAAGAGCTCAAACGCAAAAACAAGCCTTTCTAATTTTCAGTTTTTGAAAACTCAAATTCATTGCTGAAAGTAAACCACCAAATTAAAAATTAATCCCCAAATGAGAAAGGATTCCTATTCCAACCAATAGCAACCAAGAAAATGACATGCTCCCATTCATCCCTAAACCCATCACATAGTTTCTTAATAATTAAGAACTCTGCTCTCCACTAGGGAACTATTCCTTGCAGAGGCCAAACCAAGAAGAAATCGCCATTGCCCATAAGTACCAAAGACATGAGAGCGAACGCTTGTACACTCCTTGAAGCTCGCCCAGGCAGCGTGAGGGTCAGACGCCACGGCCCCTTCCCCAGCACAGGGGCAGCCCCCTGAATGTTCCATCCAAACCCAGTGGTTCCAGGTCGCTCAACCCCCTCCCATCGTCCTGCAGCGCGCCACTGGCTGGCTGCCCCGACCTCCCTCCCAGCACAAGGGAGAGTATGGCCTGGCCTCCGAGGCCAGGGACCCCGAGGCACCGCAGCCGAGGGAGGAGGCCCACAGCCGCCACACGCGAGGGCACCACGAGTGCAGGACTCGACCCCATTAGCGGTAGGGCGGGGGCTGGGCCACACGCGGGCGACCGCACGCGGGAAGAAGGATGGATGGATGAGAAGGTCCGGGACGGGAAGCGGCCCAGAACGTCGTGCGTGGGTCGCAAGCAGAGGCCCGGTCGCAACCTGCCAGGAATGCGGACAGCTGTCCCGCGTTCAGGGAGTGCGCACTGACCATCGAGGGGCTCCGAGGGCACGAAGGGCGCGGGAGAGAGGGCTGCCGGGCCGCGACGGCGGGAAGCCCGGGCTGACGCGGGAGCTGGACAAGAAGACGCGGCTGGGCGGCGGGGCGAGGCGCGGCCCGCAGTGGGCCCCGCCGCCCGGGTGGAGCACACGCGGCGCGATGCAGCAACTTCACTTGACCGCGGGGATGCTGGGGGCCCGGCCCCGCGCCTGCCCCTCCCTAGGAGGCTGCCCGGCCGGTAGCGGAGAAGCAAAGGGCAGCCTGGACCGGGAAGCCGAGCCGGGTGCAGCCCGCACTCACCGGTCTGCGCTCCCGCCGCCGGCGCCGAGGCTGCGCTCGGAGCTCCATGGTACCGCCGCGCCGCGGCCGCCAGGCGCCCCCTCCCGCAACACACCGCACGCAGCGGCGCGAGCGACGCCGCCTCCGGCCCGGCCACGGCCGCGGCCACGCCCCCTCCCAGCAGGGGGCCCGGCCGGAGCTGGAGGGGGGCTCAGCGCTGGCCCCACCAACCAGAGCCCACTCACAGGGCCGCTTCATGAGGATTGGCGAGCGTCTGGGCCAATGGGGAGCCAGTAGGAGTGCGGAGCGTCGGCGCCGGCGGGCGGGGGATTGCGGAGGAGGTGGCTCTCAGCCTTAGTCCTCAGCTTGGGAATGAGTCTTTGGCCCGAGTTCACTTCCGCGTGGAAAGGTTGCCATACTTTGGGCCGACTTCCCCTCAAGTACCCTTGTGTTCCCTCTCGTTGCCAGGTACCCACTATAGTTCCTTTGAGTGTCCACCTATACCCTAATCTTTCCTGAATTTTGAGGGTTCCTGGAAATGGGTCTGTCTGTATATGGCCAGACATCCTGCCAGGCTGAGGGTTCAGTTAACCCTGAAAGGATTATAGCCCTGTCGCCAGTTGGCTTTATGCCCTGCCCAAATCTGTTAGTCTTCTGCCTTCAAAATGTTCCCATCCTTCCCTCTGCAGATTCTTCTTCCTTTTATATTCGTCCCATTTCTAATATCTGTCCACCTTTTATGAGAAAAGCCTCAATACTTGTTAAAGTATATTCCTGAACCTATCAACCTAGGTAAACCCTGTCACAGTGAAACATAGCCAGGTGGTGCCAGATGACTGAGGCAAAATAGACTTAAGAAAAAAAGGGAGGAAAGGAAAGGAAGAAAGAAAAACAAATATGCTTTCCTAGGTCCCGAAGGAAATGAGTTTCAAAATACGTAGCAGAAATGTTACATGTATTTTATACGCATGTTTTTTAAATTATTTACAATTCACATCACAAAAATGGGAAAAAAAAACTCTTAGGAAAAGAATTTCAAATCCCAAGAAAGAATCCAAGGAAACCTAACTCATCTTATCTTGCTCTTGTCTTCACCAGAGATATGATAGGTATGATAATGATTCACATCTGTTCCAGCTAGTAACAAAGTAAAAGCTGGGGGCAGTCCATAGCAAGTTGATAATTTTAGCAAAATTCACAGTACTAGAAGGACCGTAGTAAAAAATCAAACACCCCCCTTCATAAAATGTCTAATCTATTAATCTACATCAGTTTCAAAGAAAGGATTTTTAAAGGTCTACTTTAAGATGATATATACTCAGTTTGTGTATCATACCAACATGAAATGTACTGGTAATTAATAAGGTAAGTAGGATTTTAGTGAATGATTACAATATCCTACTACTTGAAATATTGATACATGATAAATTGCTGTAGAATCCAAAGGTGCATTGACATTCAAATTAAAATGACTTTCTTTTCACTTACCCAGGGGAATAACTGCCATGTCTGTATTTAGGTCATTGATTCAAAAACATGAACGCCTTGGATACCCAGAGTGTGTTTTCAAGTTGCTAGTCACATTTCCCTGGCTCCTTCTTTCCTCAGTAACCCTGCCTTACCTGAGCAGCTGCTAGACATAGTTAGCACCCCTATTAACCTTTAGTCACACGGTCCTGGAATGTTCAGGATTTTTTTCCCAGGTCTTCTCCAATTAGATCATCAATTCCCTGAAAGTAAGGTCCTTATTTTGTACTCCTCTTTCCTCCTCTCATAATGGCTAGTCCAGTACTAAACATGTAGTACATACAATTCTACCCTTAGTATTGTGTCCATAATAAAAGATTATTTCAAATATAGTGCTCCTGTGAACCAGTCCTTTAAATAAAAGTTGCTTAGAGTATTCCTGTTAGGGGGCTAGTGCCCACCACTAACAGGTGCCTCCCCCTTAGTGCTTGAAAAAGTGTAGCTAAATCAGAGTGTATTGGTTGTCTGTCACAGAAACTTGACTAAAGTGCTTATCAGGTAAGGGCACATCTTATCACAAAACAAGAAGACTGAAGAGAGTCCCAGGCCTTCTGTAGCACCTTCATGGTGCTGCAGGTCTCAGCCTCCTTCTAGCCATTGGCTGTACTCATTTGCCTATGAGGAGAGTCTCTTGGAGATAGCATATTGTTGGGTCTTGTTTTTAATTCAGTCTGCCAGTTTGTGTCTTTTGATTGATTAGTTTAGGCCATTTACATTTAGTGTTGTTATTGAGAAATGATTTTTATTCCCTGTCATTTTGATTTATTTTTGGTTTTGAATTTGAATTAGTTTATCCTTTGGTTGACTATTCTAGTATAATTTCTTCCTTTGCTGTTTTTCAATTTTATTTTTCATTTCTTCGTGAAATACTTTATTATGTTTTGTAGTGCAGGGTTTCTAGTTGAAAATTCTTTTAACTTTTGTTAACAATATGACTCTGAGGCAGTCAAGTTTCTACGCTGTGGACTAATAGTGTCCCTGAAGATTTCCAGTACC
The DNA here is from genome assembly GCA_004024805.1 of Geosciurus inauris. Lineage (NCBI taxonomy): Eukaryota > Metazoa > Chordata > Mammalia > Rodentia > Sciuridae > Geosciurus > Geosciurus inauris. The sequence continues at coordinate 31,470 of PVHX01001462.1, forward strand.
TCAGCATTTAGGGGGAGACAAATAATAAGAACTAATGTGAACAAATGCAACATTAAACCAAATAGCTCCTTCTGTGACATCTACAATGTTAATTATCACAAAAAACAGAAATGGTGTAATAGTTATTGCCTTCAGTAAAAATAGTAAGTTTGCAAATGGGTTTATAATTTTAAATGGTGGACAAGAAGAAAGCAGAAGTGATGTAGGATTTGATGATTATGAGGGAGGAGAGAAAATAGAAGTAAAATATTAAAGAAAGAGTGAAAGAGAACAATAGAGATTGGCTGTTAGCAGAACAAAAGAGATAAAGAGAAGGGAAACAGAAGTTAGAGAAAAAATATATACAGGAAAAATTTTAAGAAATAAAAATAAAAGAATATAAAATAAAACTGACATATGCTAATCACACATCCTAATCCTCAAAATACTGATCCATGAAAAATTACTGGCTTTAAAAATGCTAGAAATTAGGAAAAAAACAAATATGAACATGTATATGTGTCCATGAAGCATTCAGGTCACAAATAGAACAAAGAAAAAGATATAAAAATCAAAAATTTTTTAAAAAATCTCAAAACCTTAGAGAATTGTTTCTGTTGGAGTTCAGAAGATTCTCAGCTTGTTATATGAGGTGGGCTGAAGTGTGATGCTTGTTTCACCCTTAGGGTGTGGTTGCTGGAATGTGAGAGGAAATCCCATAGGCCTGGCTCCTAGAGATGGGGTTTACACTTAGGTGGAGCCCAGGTTCTTTGTTGAATGGCAATTGGTTTGAATATTTTAAATCAGTGTACCTTTAGGGCCCAGCAGTTGTTCTTCCACACTAGAATAAGGTACCCCAGGGATCTCCCCTGGGTTCCACTCAGGCCTTAGTGGAGCTAGTTCTTAGTCCCTTCCATCACATTTCCTGGTCTCTTGGTTCAGTCTCCAAATTACAGTTCTACTGCTTCCCACCCTTTCATATTCCTGGCCAAGTATGTGTCTCCTAGCCTATCCTGCAAGCCAATGGCCAGATTGGAGGTAGAGGGGAACAGTCAGGTATGTTTCCACAACCAGTATTCCCCTTTGTAAAACCCTCTCCACGTCTGATTTTCTCCTGGTCACTTAGGCACACTCTCTGTCATGCAGTGTGGGTTTTCCAGGCCTGTATTTTGGGCCAAACTCTGGTTTATCAGGAATTGGTTTCCCAGCTCCTGGTTAGCCAGTATAGATGTGCCTTCTTTCCGACACAAGGATATTGTGCAGCATGCCTTTCGGTTGAGTAAGGCAGTGTCTTTGATCTCTAGTCTCTCTGTACCCAGACACACCTCAGGCCTCTTAAAAATGTGGGTTCCTTTAATTCCTTTATCCCTTCATTCTGCTTGCAGAGGGGCTGGTCTCGCTGATACCTCCAATAGCAGCAGCAGTGTTGGCACTGGGGATTTCTTCCTTATTTTATCCAAACTCCTGAGTCCCTGATCTGTTTTGAATGTCCAGTATTAAATCCCAAGAAAGGCCCCCGTTTTTTTCTGCTCACCTTGTGGAGAAGCTGCTCATCTGCTTTCTTGCTTTTTTGCTTTCTTGCTTTTTTGCTTTCATGCCTCGGAGCAGCCAGGAACACGACCTTCTCTATTCTGGCATCTTGAGAAAGCCAAGAATGTTCTTCAAGTTGAAAACTTTTATCTACTCATAAACTTACATCTAAATATTTATTCATTATCACTAATCAATGGAAGAAACTGAGATGTTCTTCACTAGGTGAATGGATAAATAAACTGGTACACCCATACAATAAAATATCATTTAGTGATTGAAAAATCTTGAGCTATCAGGCCACAAAAATACATGAAGGAACCTTAAATGCATTCTCTTAAGTAAGAAAAGCCAGTCTGAAAAGGCTATATATTGTATGATGCCAATATATGACATTCTGGAAAAGGCAAAAATATGAAGATGATAAAAAGATAAGTGGTTGCCAAGGGTCAAGGGAAGAGAAGGAAGGAGGGATGAAAAAATGGATCACATTAGGCAGCTTTGGTGTCTTGAGTTGGATTCTGATAGTGATGACAGTAACTTTTTCAAGACACTTTATAAATTAAATGTTTACTCGGTGATTTGCATAGGTCCTCTTTTGTCATTATGTAGTATCTAGTGGAAAACAATTGTCATTCTTTTTATTTAATAGCATGTCATCTTTCATAAAAATTACAAACTGTTTTGCATTAGGAACTGAGTTCAATCACACTTTGGGAAAACCAAAGAACAAAAAATGGTTACTAATTAAAAGAATATAATTAGAATATGTAAGAAATCAAATTATAAAACAATAATTGTCATCATTTTTGGCATGTTCATTTTTACTTGTTCCAAAATGAAATGAAATAAAATGAAATACCTTAGCTCTCGGGAAATAACTTAGCTCCATATATAAGTCTTTATAAACACACTGCACTTATTCTAGCTTTCTTTTAAAGAATAGTATCTATTTTTGTTTTGACATTACAGTAATATAAATATGCCCTTATCCATACCCACATCACATAAGAATAAAATTTTCTCCAGAAACATGAGGAATTACATCTTAAATTTAAATCTTAAACTATCTGAAAGTAGGGCACTATATTGATATCAGCTCTATTTTGAGGTGAGGAAAATTATGGCTTTGAACATCTATTAATGAAACAGCTAACAGTGAAAATAACAAACATTTATTAAGAATTCACTATGTGAAAAAAGAGTATAGTATGCTTGCAATATTTATCCTTCATAACTGCTATGGTTTTGATATGAATTATCCCCCAAAGATTCGTGTGCTCAAGTCTTGGTTCCCAGTGCAGCAATATTCAAAGATGGGGCTCTGACCCCTTCAGTGAATTAATCCATTGATGGGCTAATAATGCAATGACATTAGTGGGTGGGAGAAACTGTAGGTGGTAGTCCTACTTGAAGGAAATACCTTGTCCCTGGCACCTTTCCTCATTTTCTCTCTGTTTCTAGGAAGCCATGAGGTGAGCAGCTTCCCTCTGCCATGAACTTCCCCATGATTTTTCTGCCTTGGAGCCAGGTGATCATGGACTCAACCTCAGCAACCATAAGCAAAAATAAATCCTTCCTCTTTTAAGTAGTTTATGTCAGGTATTTCAGTTATAGCAATAGAATGCCTACTAACAATAGTATCTACTGGATATGTGTTCTTATGCCCATTTTACAGATAAAGTACAGAGAAATTGTGTTATCTCACAATGATACCCAGTGAAAATATTTTCTAGCCAGCCTCTTTTTTTCAATGAGCTGGGAGGACAACCATAAAAGTCACTATTCTTGTTAAATAAGACAGCAAAATGAAATGTGGACAGTATACTGACAAGCACACAGTTAATTATTTTCTCCTTTTTCATAACTCTCCTTTCTCATTGCCATTACCTAACCAAGGTCACTGTCATCACTTTCTGTGTTGTGACAATATTTCTAACACATTTCTCTTGCTTTCATTCTCTTTCGTTCCATGTTCACACTGTGATGGGTGGTTTTTAAAGTATAGATCTGCTTGCATCTGTCCCATTTTCATAAATCTTCAGAAGAAGTTCTTACTGTCTACAAGATAAATGAAATCCTTAATAATAAACCAGTTATACACAGTTTTCCTAATGTACCCTGCAAGCACTAACAATCCCCCCACATGCCTTATGCATATTCTATCTGAATACCCCTCATTCCCTTCCTCAGCTGGGATGCTCAACATTCACCACACAGCTCAAATGCCACAGTTCCCTGCAGCCTTCCTGGGCACAGTTACTCATGCCTACCTCTGTTACTTCTCCTGTACTCCTTCTGATGGCTTTATTACCATCATTACTCCATTGTTCCCTACCAGACTGATCTCCAAGCAATTGAAATAACACTTAAAAACAGGACTCCAAGGCATTAGGCTTAGAAATTTCCTTGGTGAGCATGTGAACAGGCTTCCATCCCCAAGAAGGTCATAACAACTGATGATGATGGTCTCAGAAAGAGTGAATGTCCCCCATGTGACTGTGTGATGACATGTGTGATGTTCTGTGTACACTGGCCAATGCATGCTGCCTGTTCCTGCTCTCACACTGCCCAGCCCCACTGGATACAGTGCAACACAATACAACTTCTTACTTTCCTGTCCTTTACTTTCCTTTTCTGGGTTGTTGTTATTGTTGTTGTTGTTTTCCCCTCTCTTTTGTACTGGTAAATGAACGCAGGATTCTTAAACACTGAGCCAAATACCAACCCTTTTTAAAAACATTTTATTTAGAGACAAGATCTCTCTAAATTCCTTAGGGCCTCACTAAGTTGCTAAGGCTGGCTTTGAACTCTCCATCTGCCTGCCTCAGTCTCCGAGCTCCTGGGATTACAGCCATGTGCCACCAAGCCTATCCTGTTGATTTTTTGCTGTTGTTGTTGTTTACTTTTCTTTCATTTTTGTTGTTTTTTCTTTTAGAAACAGTCTTGATATTGCCCAGGCTGGCATCAAACTCACAGACTTAAGCAAATATCCTGCCTGGGTCTCCCTAGTAGTTATAACTATAGATGCATGCTATCATGCCCAAATTCTGAGCAGCTTCTCTTCCTGATCTTGCTGAATCTGAAGTTTACTGGCTTGTACTATAACAAGGTAAGCACAGACCATGATTAAACATCGCTTGTTGTTGTTTGCTTCCTCTGGACCCCAGAACAATGGGAGGCAGGAGATGGAATACAGAGAGCATCTCCAATTAAACCAGGCAGGATTTCCCATGGCTTACTTGGGAAAGTAACTTAATATCTCCAGTGCAACCCCCCATTTTTCTTGTACAAAATTAGCATAAAATTAGCTATACAGTAACCAGTAAGTATTAAGTAATTCTCTTCCTCACCTCCCCTTCACTGTATTTGTTGATTTATAAGATCTATTCCCTTTATGACTGCTACAATTTGAACCTTTAATGTCCCCAAAAGCTTGTGTGTTATAGGCTTAGTCCCCAGGATGGCAATATTGGAGAGTAGTTGAAACTTTAACAGGCGGGGTCTAGTGGGAGGTCTTCAGGTGATAAGGGACATGCCCTCAAAGGCAATTATAGGAACCCATGCTTCGTCCTTGCTTTCTGTGTCTTCTTGGCCATGGGGTAAGGAGTTTTGCTCCACCATGTGTTCCCTCCATGACTTACTACCCTAACACAGGCCCAAAGCAATAGGGTTTAACCTATTATGGACTGTGAGCCAAAACTGTGAACCAGAATAAGCCTTTTCTCTTCATAAACTGATCAGGTATTATAATGTTGGAAGTCTGACTGACAAAACTACCTGAAGGAAGTATGTTAAGTTGGTCTTTTACAAACAATACAAAAGATTTGCCTGGAAATGATTGAATCAAAGCATAGGAGGCCAAATAAAGTTTGCCGTATATATTTGAACAAATATCAAATAGGGTATAGGATCAGCCTGTATTTCCCAATAAAGAACTATTTTTAAAAATTAAACCCTGTAGTCTGATGTATCTGAGGGCAATGACCTTATATTGGCCTCATACAGATCCTCCTCCAAATTGTTCATCTTCCTCTGGGACCTAGAGTTCTTTTTAATACACGTGCAACTTGTTTTTATATTATTACAAAAATTGAAGAGTTATTGCTCCAATTCAGCTATTAAACTATGGAGTCTTCATTTTATTGCTTGTGTTATTACTATTCCTAATTTGCTCCTAAAAGAAATACACAAGTCTCTCTTATAATGCATACTCTGCAAAATTACCTTCTGCAGTCGCCTAGGATTGGCTTTTATCTCCGTACTGTGGTGAGGTAGAGTTATATAAGCCACCCGGGCTTTTGGCAGGAAGAAAATAACTCTCAGATTGATACTGTCTGAAAAACTTGCTTTCATTATCAGAGTTCCCCTTGACTATAGGAGCCTGGGGTTTTTGCTTATTAGCCATTCCAAACCCATATACCACATAGGTTATACCATGCAGTGGCTTTTTCTATGACATGTAAAGAGATATTTTTAAAATTTATTTTTCCTTAGAAAAGTCCTTGAATAGATGATACTTAACAGATGAATCATCTGAGACATAAGGAAATGAAATGACTTGCCTGGGATTACAGAGGATTTTTATATTAACAAATCCAAGAAGATTCCTAACTGCCTTATTTCCCAGTTTGAGTCCCTCTTGGTGGGAAGGATTCAAGTTGGCAATCTCCATTTTAGATCCAATAGCTATCCCTACCCAGAAGAGAATATCAAAGGTTTCTTTGTTATTACAAAGTGTTAATTATATTTAAAAAAATCTATAAAAGAAAAAATAGGCTGCTACATGCTCTTTGGAACACCAAACTAAGCACAATAATTCTTTCTGCCAACAAGGAGAACCCTCACAGCATGGAAGGGGAAACTCAAGCTTGTGCTCAAATGCAACAATTGTTTAAGGTAAGAAAAAAAACACAGTGAGTTCTAGGATAGATGTAGATTATAAATTAAATTCTTCCAGATCTTCATGGAGAGAGACAATATTTCTATCCTGATAGAACCATGGAAGAGGTAACATTCAAATTGAACCACAAAGAGATTAGATCTCATTTTGGCAAGTAGTTATGGCTGGACAAGGGCATTCCAATGCAAGAAATGGCATTGTTGGGGAGAAGTTGGAGAGCTGGGGAAAAGTTGAACAAAGTTGTGGAGAAGAAAGAAGAGGTTAGGGCTTAACTGCAAAAGGGTCATTGATATCTTAAAAGAAAATTCTGACATAATAATGTAAACATCAAGGAGCCTCTGAAGGTAGTTTATCCATCCAACAAAGTATATGAAGCCCTCAGGTCAGGCTCAGTTGCATGGAAAGAAGAGTAGCTGTGTGAATATTTCTGTCTTACAAGTATGGTACATTGGAGAAAAGAGATGGAAGTTGCTACAGTTTAGGTCTTAAGTGTCCCCCAAAATATCTGTGTGGTAAAGACTTAGTCCTCATCATGGTGCTTTTGAGAGGTTGTGGAAACTGATAAGAGGTGGGACCTGATGGGAGATCTTTAAGTCATTGAAGCTGTTCCCCAAAAGGGATAATGGGAATAATGGGAACCTAGTCCTTCCCCTCCTCTCTCCTCTCCTCTCCTCTCCTCTCCTCTCCTCTCCTCTCCTCTTCTCTTCTCTTCTCTTCTCTTTCCTTCTCTTCCCTTCTCTTCTCTTCTCTTCTCTTCTCTTCTCTTCTCTCTCTCTCTCTCTTTCTCTTCTCCTCTCCTTTTTTTTCTCTCTCCCTCCCTCCCTCCTCTCTCTTTTTCCTTCTTCTATGACGTGAAATAAGCAGTTTTGCTATACCATGAGTTCCTACTATGATATGCTGCCTTACCACAGGCCCAAAAGCAACAGGGCCAACAGGACTATGGACTGAAACTTCCAAAAATTTGAATCAAAATCATCTTTTCTCTTTATAAGTTGACTATCTTGGGTATTTTGTTACAGTACCAGAAAGCTGACTAACACAAAAGGCAGAGAGATGAGTTATAAAGTTCTCAAACAAGTAATAAGTAGTGAAAGCCTCAACTGAAAAGCTGGCAAAGAAAAGGGAAAGAAAGAGCAGAAGTGGAATATGTCATCCTAGTGGCAATCTAGGGGATTTGGCCATTGGATGTAAGAAGAAAAGGAGCTTCAAATGTCAGAGATTATTTCAAGTCTTCAAGTTTCTGAGGAAGAGGAGGAGGTTATTGTAAACAAAGTAGACTGGAGAAAAAGCAAGTTTGAAAAACAATATCCAAAATTTTGTAATAAATATGAAAGAAATCTATTGTATGCTGTATTAATGAAAAGATAGAAATTCCACAGTCAAAAATACATCAATGTAGAGGTTTACTTGTTAGAATCTGAAAACCTGAACTGTATTTCTCTATAAAATTTAATATAAGACCAATCCATATTAAGGCAAAAGATTAATCCTGACAAGTATTAATAGAGTGAAACCTTACTCTGCAGGAGAAATGATTTGAGGCAATGTCATTTATGGCCATCAATGTCTGATTAAATTACTAGATCAAAATCTAGATAGTATATACTAATTCAATAAAACAAGGTCCCATGACTTTTCTAAGTTAAATTTTGTCCCAGGTTTTGAAGTGGGCTTCAAGATAAGCAAACAGGAAACTGCAATTTGGATACACACTGTCCTAGAGGGTTCTATGAGAGCAGGGAGAAGCAATATAAGCAGAAAGGCAAGAGAAAGGAAAACTCATTGAAGAAGTCTTCTTGAAGAAATTCCAAGTTTATACCTCAAGAATGGTGGAAATCAGTAAGGCCAAGGCTTGAAGAAAATGCTGTAAATTCAGGTAAGTCTCACTATTCATTCTGGATAGACAGCCCCAGGAGAAACGGAGAGAGGGAAAGTGGACTGGGGGTGGGGGGAGCGTGTTTTGGTGGGGTTAGGAGAGATGTGGAAAGACTATACAGAAGTGGGACTGAAGGTTAAACTTTGGCAGATTGCATTCAAATAGTAAATTTATTTTTTTGATGCATAAAATATATTCAATAAGTATGTTTCATGAAATACATTCAATAAAACAGGAGTAAAACTTAGTAAAGAAACCAGAGAAAGAATAAACATAGGTTGGATACTTGTGAAATAATGCTGAAATTATGAGTATAGTTCAAAGCAGGTCACCTATGTTGATCTGTGCTGCCAGCCCAGAGAAGCAAACATGATTGTCAATTACTATGAAAGAATCCAGAGGCTCTGAAGAAACAGTAACCCTTGGGATATAGCAAGTTCACCCTCAGTTTCATTTGTAAGTGGTTTTGCAGACAGGAGCCTTGAAATGTGGGAAGTAATGGTTTGGGGAGAACTATACTTGAAAGTCATAAGCTTGAGCTGAGTATGGTGGTGTAAGCCTGTAATCCCCACTCCTGGGAGGCTGAGGCAGGAGAATCACAAGTTCAAGGCCAGCCTGAACTACAGCAATAACAAAGGAAGGAAGGGAGAAAGGAAGGAAGGGAGGGAGGGAGAGAGGAAGGAAATAAGGAAAGAAGGAGGAGAGGGGAAGGGAGGGAGAAGGAAGGAAGGAAGTCATAAGCTTGATTGAGAGGACAGGGTGGCTGCACAGAAACCATAAGGAACCAGGCCTCCATCTCCTCTGCAGTGCGGGCTTCTTCCCTGTTCTTGTGGAAATAAATCAAGGACACACAGGAACCAGCAGGCCATATCCAGCCGGGCAGCTGTGCTTTGTCTGTAAGGTTATGTGTTTTTATCATTGTCTCTTGTTTTTATTTTTCCTCCAATTATTTACAAAAGTCTTTTACATTTGTAAAAGACTTTGAAAAGACAGAAGACCAGAAAGAATACATATAATCTCAGATATGATCATTGTGAATACCCACTTTTTATCCCAGATACTTGCTTCAGTATTTTTCACCTCGATCTTCTAGGCAGGATGCTATTTCCATATGACCTGTGCTACCTGTTCCCTTATTGCTTTGTATCTGGCTCACCTCACTAGGTCCTATCTGGTTCTTGTGATCCCCAAAATGAGATCCTAAACGTTTTATGCTATCTACAATTAAATCACCAAGTAAATAAAATATGAAAGGAAAGAAAGCATAAAAGGAAAGGTAGTCAGTCAAGGGGAAAACAAATCTACAAGTTATAATTAATTAATGGTAGTTTAAAACATCTTTTTTTTTTTTTCTTTTGGTATTGGTATTGAATCCAGGGTGCTTTATCCCAGCCCTTTCTATTTTTTATTTTGGGATGAGGTCTCACTAAGTTGCTGAGGCTGGCCTCAAACTTATATTCCTCTTGCCTCAAGTTTTTTGTCAGTAGTTCAAGTAAACATTTTAAGTAAGATAATTTATTAAAGTACATAAAGATTAAAATTTTTTTAAAGTTTAAATAATAAAATAGGAGATAGAATAAATAAAATTTAGGATAAGAGAGGTAAAATCTGGAAAAGCAAGACATTAAAACAGAAGTAGAGGGGCTGGGATTGTGGCGCAGTGGTAGCGTGCTTGCCTAGCACGCGTGAGGCACTGGGTTCGATCCTCAGCACCACATAAAAACAAAGATATTCTGTCCACCTAAAACTAAAAAATAAATAAATAAATATTAAAAAAAAAAAAAAAAAAAAAAAAAAAAAAAAAAAAAAAAAAAAAAAAAAAAAACAGAAGTAGAGGGGCTGGGGTTGGGGCTCAGTGGTAGAGCACTTGCCTAACGTGTGAGGCACTGGGTTCAATTCTCAGCACCACATATAAATAAATGAAAAAAATAAAGACCTATCAACAACTAAAAAAAATTTTAAAAAAACAAAAGTAGAAAATATAAAGGAGGAGGAACAAAGAAAAGGTAGACTTTCTGTAATAAAAATATATAAAAGCTAAACTGCGTTAGGGAGACTGACAAGTCAAAAGCAAAAACAAAATAGAAAATCAAGAGAATTACACAGGAAAACAATTTTAAAGAAATTAAATCTAAGCATTTTTAAACTGAGAAAGGGGAAAGATTAAAAATATGAAAAGGGACAATGAAAACTACATAATATGCCCTAACATGATCTTGAGGCACAGAGCTAAACCTCTGAAGAAAATTTCAACTTCTCTATCAAAATGGAAGAGAATGAAAGAAAATCAACAAGAAGTAAGCAGTGGCAGAGATCTGAACCAAGGCCTCAGTTGCCTCTGGCTTCCTTCATGCCCATCCCATTCTTCACAGGGGCAGAAAGTAAAGAACAAAGAGAAATGTGATGCTTAGAGCAATGCTGTGTCTGTCGTCTCCAGCACTGCACATCCTATCCCTTACAAACTGGACGCTTTTCATCTTGTGCCTGAACTCAGGGGTGCTCTGTATCTTTAATTCACACATTACCCTATCCAGCCTGAGGAAATGCCCTTCAGTGGTTTCCCCTTGTCAGTAAAAGACAGATTGCTTGGCACATACTGGCTGGAATCTGTGCATAGTGAAGGTTGTCCTTACAAAATGCAAACAGGCAAGAAAATAAGTAGTGTGTAGCTTCACTGGTTGTCCACAGTGTGGCAGGAACCCCCTGGTCCAGAGTGTGGCTTCCACCTTGACAAGTTTAGGGTATCTCATGCATCAGCTCACTTGACCAAGAGCCATCCTGCAGTCCACTTGTTTACTTGGGACTAAACAATGTTTCACTCTGATTCTTGTTATGTAGATGGTGAAAAAAACACTTGTATTATGACATTCCTTAGACATATTGAAACTAATTAGCTCTTAGCTTCATTTCTATTATTAGTAGGCACATTTTGGTGTTTTTCATGAGATTTGAGATTCATTTAACTCTCTTGATAATAGTAGAAAGTATCCTTGTGGCTCCTGTTTTCTGTGACAAGCAGTTACTGACCCCCTTCTTGTGCCTAAAGGAGAGCTAAAGGAAAAGCACAACTGCTGGCCCACCACCAACACTTTAAGATTTTCCCCTAATTCTTGGTATAAAACTAATTCAAGGCTTCCCTTTCACTATGCATCTTATATACTCAGACAAGGGTTCCTTATGAGAAACGTTTTAAGGATGAAGAGTGTGTAAAATTTTAACTATTAATAGTTCCCATTTTGAAAAGAAAATCAAGAGCTAAAAATCACCTTATATCTTGAATCCATTCTTAATATTACTCACCTTTTTCTCTCATCTTCTCTTTTTCCCTATTACCTGGCAAAATAGCTTCTGGATGTCCCCATAAAATTTAATTTCTGCACCTGGCTTAGGAGTCTTAAGAATTTTTCCTGTGCCCCTCAAATCATGTTACTGGAAGCGGGCAATCACATGCAGGCATGCATAGACACAGAGCTCCTATCCATCCGTCTATCCATCCATCACCATCCATCCACCCTCAGATCTGGAATCGTTGTTTTTTAATGATTTTTTTGAGGGACCGCCTACATGTCAATAGCAATTGTCAGGATCTTAAGAGATTGGATTCTTACAGGTTTAAATATAACTACAGCTAATGACTTATTGATTATTGCAGTGAAGCTCTGCTAAATGCAGTTTCCCACTCCAGTAGAGACCAGGAGAAGTCAAGCCGAGGCAGGGGAAGCTAGTAATGTTTCACAATCTTTCTGCAGTTCTGGTGTTTTGAAAGATAAGCTTCAGGCAAATGACATAAAACTTATGGCCACAGACATTTGGAAGGGATAATGAAATGCTAGTGAAAGTATTGTCCCTTCTTCCCACCATTGGTCCACCTTCCTCCTCTCTTCTTTTGCCTAGTATTGGGTCTTTAGTTCTGGAATTTAACAGAGCAATGATCTGTTACTCTCACCACATCATCCCTAAGTATGGCCATTCAAAAAGATGTGATCTTCTCTTTTAAAGTTATGCTTATTTTATTTTACTTTAGGAATTATAATGAAAGCTAAAAGCCTTTCACAATCAATAAACAACACATTTTCATTCCCCAGAACTTTATGCATTTTTACTCACATTTTCTCCAAGTTTTAAAGGTTTATTTTCAAACTCAGCCAACATCTATCCATTCATCTGTGCTTGACTCCCTTCCACATGTGCAGAAGAAGCCTAACAGCCAAGTCGAAAAGCAAGAATGCTTCCAGATAAACAAAGACTCAGGGTTCAGAGTCATAACAGACACATTCCCCCCACCTCTACATCACCCCAACATCATGCTACTCTGAAATAGGATTCAGCATTTCAACATAGACACCAACAGGACACCATGTTCCAAAGCCCTGCACTGCCTGCCATCACACTTTAATTTTCTTTGCCTACTTTACATACTCCTACTTCTTAGCTCATGTTCATAAATCCTTTGTCCCATTGAAACTGTAGTCTCCTTACATGTAGACACTATTTCTTTTTTTTAATTTTTTTTTATTTTTTAGTTGTAGGTGGACACAATAGCTTTATTTTATTTTTATGTGGTGCTGAGGATCGAACCCAGTGCCTCCCACGTGCTAGGCGAGCACGCTACCACTGCGCCGTAACCCCAGCCCCCTAGACACTATTTCTGCATGCTCCATTCATTGCCTTTCAAAAAGTGACATTAATAAAAGTCACAAGATAGTCAATAAGCATTTATTAAGCACCTATTCTATGCTCAGGGCAATAATAGTACTTGCTAATAAATTTATAGTGGGATTCAAGCAAGAGGTGATACAGAGTGCTGTTTAACCCAGATAATATGTGTTAGGTACATGGCATTGAACCCTCATTTTCGGATATGTTACTTCAATATATGTGTCTAACATATAGCCTTGTGTGAACAGCTGCTTAATACTCAGGCCACTTCTCACTGACAAATTGTGATGCAATACCACAATTAAGATTCCGTGGTTTCCTGGCAAATGTAATAGAAAAAACATTTGAAAAGGAAGTATGGTTTAGATGGAGAATAACAAACGATTTATAGTTTATTTGCCAAGACATGTGGGAGGTAAATATAAAACAAAACTCTAGCAAGTTTAACATTTTTATTCTCCAAATATAATGTTGCTGACGACAGGCCAAAGCACAGCTTCACACAGCTCCTCACATTAAAATTGGCCAAGAATGAGATGCCATCATTATTCAGCAATGAGGCTGAATACAAACATTTGCTAGTTTGTGGCCAGATATTGGTTTATTCAAACAATCTACAATCTTATTTATAACCCACTTGGCAAATAACAAAGGTATTAAGATTGGTACTCATTGCCACTTTTAGCCTTCACATGCAACCAAAGATCATAATTTTAAATGTGCAGTTAATTTTCCTTATACATACAAAGCAATGAATTAAACACAATTCCATCAAAGCAGTGCTGAAGGTAGGCAGGTGGATATTTCAGAATTTTTTAAGGCAAATGATTCATCTGAACACATGTGATTCAACTGAAGTAATTATTGAGTTCCATAGCATGTAAGAAACAATACAGCTCCCTCAGGAGTGGCTCCAAAGAGAGAATGAGACAAGTGCACAATGGCAGAGAAGGTGCATACCTGGTATGTTGAGGACCAAGGAAAGGGTGCATAGTGATGGATAGATTCAGAGAAAAGCAAGACCTTTCCTGGTTGGAGGCTCAGAAAACAAAGGCTTGAATAGAGCATATGGCATTTGAGATGGAGTTGAAAGAATGGATGGGCTTCAGGGATACAGAAAAGGAACCCAAAGGAACTGAGGCTGAGGGTGTTGAGGGCCAAGTGAGTTCTCTACCCAGACCTGCTTGCCTTTTCCAATAATAGTTGCTTGACTACTTGTTGTGAACCAGTCACCATTCAAAGTACTGGTTACATAATAAGATCTGTTTAATCCTCAAAATATTCCTATGAGATTATCCAGAAAATAACCCTGTTCCATTTTTTTTTTCATATCAAAAATCCAGTGCATAAAAAAAGTGAAGCAACTTTCCCTGGGTAGCACAGTTATTAAATTGTGGCTGGAATGCAAACTCAAGCAAGCTGTTCAAAGTTAAAGTCTTAAGTATTTTCTTCCCCTATCCTCTGGAGCTTGGACCAGCACTCTGGCACTTGTCTACAACCTCTTGCTGCTAAATCTGACTCCACTCTTGGGCCCATGCTCTCAGTTGGACCTCTCAGTTTGACCTTTGTTTCTGGGAACTGGGACCCCTAGAGTTATCTTACATTGTATATTTGTAAAAATAACATTTTCTTTTTATTGTTTTTCTTATTAAAAAGCAGAATAATTAGATGATAGAGATAAACAAAAAGAAGACAATTAAAAGTATTCCATAATTCTACCTACCAGAGAAAACATGGTAAACACATTGCCAAATAACTCTCCCTCCAAGCTGTCTGCACCTACTTGGACTGAACACATACAAATGCAAACTGTCTTGCAATCTGCCTTTTCCACTTAGCACAACACAAACACTTCTCCATGTCAAAAAATCTTTATCTATGGTCTAATTTTAAACAGTTCCTTCTAAGTGTTGTCTCCTAATAGGGAATTATATTAGGCCAGGTGTGAAGAGTGCAAGTAAAGGGAGGGTTATTTGGAATCTGAACCATGGAAGAAGGCCTTGGACTCGACCAAGCACAGGATGAAGTAGAAGCAGAGGTGATGGCCTTAGAGAAAGGTTCCCAAATATAGATCTTATCCACCTAGGACTATGGGGCCATGGCTAATTTAACCCAATTCCAAGCTGGTGGCAGGAGCCAAGAAGGGTTCTGTCAGAAACTAATGCTAAGACTTGGCTTCAGAAGAGCAGAGGAGGGGGATTGGAGGGACAGGCACAGAGGGAAACCATCTAAGGGCATCCAGAGAGTACAGTAGTGAACTACAGGAAATCAGAAAACAGGACCAGGCTTCAGGGTGCTAGGGAGCCAGGACAGGTGGCCCAGCTTTGAGAGACTTACTGTATAACCATTTGGTCCTTTAGGGTCTGTTCCAAGCTAAGCACTGTTCCAACCCCACTGGTCATGGGACCACAATTGTTGCTATACTGCCTGGGCAGATCCTGTGGCCTTGGGAGCATGGACTATAGTTTTCTGTGTGCTCAGTATGGAAATCTGGGATGGAGCAGGATGCAGGCAGGGATTGATGTTCTGTTTTGTTCTCATTGCTTTCCCACCCTTGGCAATCAGTCCTTCCAGGGCATCATTCCCTGGACCACAAGCCCATGACTATGGTCTTCTGTCCACTAGAATCTCAGAATAGCCCTACCCCCATTTTATAGGACACTTCCAATCCCTGCACAGGAATTTCATTTGTGTCTTCTTTCATGCCTCCCAGATACCTCATTTCCTTCCAACACTGGTCCCTGTCCCTAACCTTTGCAGGACCTTTGTAGTGTAGAAGTTAACAAAGTGATATCCAAAGACATGGCAGGAAAAGCAACAAAGCAATAAGAGAGATGCCAGCAAGCCTTCGAAGCTGGGACTGAGAAGGTGGGCTAGACTGTGCTGTGAAGTGTCACCTACAATGGATCACAGACCTGGCCAAATTCAGAAGGAAATGGAGAGCCACTGAAGGGTTCTAAAGCATCAGATTTAGGAAGACTTATCTAGAAGTAGTGTGGTAGATGGATGTGTGTTTGTAGAGAAGAGCTGAAGCCGTGGTTAGTGCTGGCAACTTCCTTATCACCACCAGGGAAGGTTTGTTTTGTTTTGTTTTTGTAATTTAATGCCAAAATCCCACCTTCAGTACTTGAGTTCAACTGGTTTAAGAGAGATGTTCTTTCTTTAGTTGTTTAGTTACTTATTTGAAATATTTTCTTGTGCTGTAGATTGAACCTAGGGCTTCACACATACTCTATCACTGAGCTACACCCACAGCCCCCTGAAGGAGATAATTTTAAACACCATAAAAATCTTACCTTTAAGTATTTAAAGCAGTAAGCAGAAAGCTATTTGAAGGATTAAATTTCCCCTTCCCTTCTTGGGTCTCTGGTTCCTACTCACCCATTTTTACATCAGTTCCTGAATTTGAGTCTACCATTCTGGCATCCACCCCTCCCTACAACCATCCTCCACTCCTCCTCCAGCCTCCTGCCCTACTCATCCAGCTATTGGTTCTGTCACCCCAACACTGAGTAACTAACCTTGGCTACAGTTCTTCCAGATTTGATGTTTATCCATCAGTTTCCTGGTACCAACCCCAGCAAGACTGCATAGATCAGGAGGAGAGGAGAGGGATATGAAGCACTGCAAAGAGAAAGCATCAGTTTGGGTCACTGGATGTGACAGGCTAAAACTGTAACATTACCAATGGAGAAAGAAGAGTGATATTTAATTGAACAAGGAAGAAACCTTGTAGCTTTTTAACAGTTTCTGAGAATGCAGTGTATGTGGTTTATAGGAAGAAAAATTACTTGCTAGGTTGCATGTCTTTCCCTGTAGAAGGATTGCATTTCAGGTAATAATGTAATTGTGTTGGTTAACTACTAACAAGAGGAGAATGAATTGGTGAATGTGGCAAGGCAGAGCAGCAGCATATCATAAGAAAAAGATAATGGAGAAGTTAGTAAATCCACAGCAGGAGGATTCGAACTGAACAAGAAGCAGTGAAAATGTGTGCTAGAGTTTGTCTTGAACCAGAATTTGAATGGAATAAGGCTTCTCTAGCATAAGAGTTTTCCTTCCTAGTGGAAAACTAAATGATAGTCATTTGATATACACATATGATTAATTTTTATATTTCCTATAAGTGTGTAATGGTTAACATGGGCTAATTTTGGAATTGGCACATAAGGTGAAGAAGTTCTCGTCTAATAGGAATGAAGTTGTGCTTTTGGGCAAAGATCTCCCCAGCTCTGGAGCTGCTCCAGAAGATCCCTAAGCCCCCATGGCATCACACTCAGGGACCTCAGCTGGAAACTAGACAATTTGATATTCACATCAAAACCTTGTGTTCCTTTCCCTTTGGTCCTAATTTTAAAATGCAGACACTCTCATTTAGAGATAACACATTAAGCATATTTGCACCAAGGTGTTAATGATTCTCAGATCTCTCTTTTCCTGATGATATGTCTTGAGTAAGGGTGATAGCACCAGTTCCACAGAAGAGATAGAGAGATAGAGTTTTTGTTGGGAATGATGAAGAGTTTTGGATATTGGGTGCACATCAGTGTGAATGTACCTAACACACTGAACTGTACACTTAAAGTTTCAGATGATAAATGTTATGCTATATATTTTTAACCATAATTTTTTAAACTTAAGGATAGTGAAAGCCAAAAATAAACTTTGCCTATTTTGAAATTTTGCAGAACAGACCCTGAATTAAGTTGGGCTTTTGTTGTCATTTTGTTTGATTTTTTTTTTAAAAGAGACAGATGGAGGGATGTGTTTGGGGGCTACTTTTTTTTCTGGAGTTGGCATTTCTGAGTCCTCTTTGATAGGTGTGAGAGTCTTTTTTACCATCACTATCCAGTTCAAGAGAAGAAGCAGCATGCTCAGTTACCATTTATTTCTGTAGGGTCAAGAAACCTAAGCAGTTCTATCACTAGTCACAACAACTCTAAAGAGGATAGGTGATATCGTCCCTATTTGACATATGGAGAAACTGAAGCACAGTAACTTCTAGGATGGAAGGGCTGATAGGTAGAAAATGCCTATTTTGGTAAGTTCCTTTCCAACTTAGGATCAGTGTTTCTGTCCTCCAATCTTCTTTATGCACCTCAAAAAATGACAGAAAACTTGAAAATAGACATCAATGTGTTCATGTATCTTCTTGGTAGCAAGTGGGAAAATAGGAGTGAGTAAAAGAGCCCAATTAAATAAGAGCCCACTGTGTGCCTAACTCCAGGCCAGCTCCCTGTGTACTTAAACTTTACTCTATGCAGCATCTAAACTTAGTACAAGGTAGTGCCCCTTTTTGTTAAGACCTAAATGTATATGAAGTTAATTAAAGTATGTAAGGTCTCATTCCACTGTCAATGGTTTAGAAAGTAAGGATTTCTGAACTCTTGGTCTCTTTTGATCATGCAAGGACTCTACAGCAAGTAGTTATGTTGACCTTGTATATATACTTTAATATATACTGGGAGAAGTGGACTTCTTCCCTTTCTCCCTTCCCTATTCAATGCTCCACTCTTCGCTTCTATCCCACTTAAGCCCTTTACCAGCTGTCTCAGGATTTACCAGAGCTTAAACCCTAATCTACTAGGCCCCTTAAGAAGTGACCCTGCCACTTCCAGCTTCTGTTCCCTTCAATGGTACACATGTGGCCCATTCCACCCTTATTAAGTTACTTGAGTTGCCTAAGGTCACCTCTCTTTCAAATCCTTCACATAATAATAATCACTTCTATTTACCAAGTGCACCAGGCACACACAGTGTTAATGGTTTAATATGTTGTCTGTTGTCCCTTTCCCTTTTTTTTTTTTTTATACCAGGGATTGAACCAGGGGTGCTTAACCACTGAGCCACATCCCCAGCCTTGCTTTTTTAAATTCTGAGACAAGTTCTTGCTAAATTGCTTAGGGCCTCACTAAGTTGCTGAAACTGACTTGGACTCCTCCTGCCTCAGCCTCCCATGCCACTGAGATTACAGGCATGCACCACTGCTGTTATCTCCTTTCTTAAAGGAATTATTCAAGGTAGATGTTATCAATCCCATTTTAAAGATAAGAAAACTGAGGCTTAGAAATATTCAGTAATTTATTATGTAATTTGTAGGAAAATGGATGGAACTAGAGATCATAATGGTAAACAAGATAAGCCAGACTCAGAAATACAAGTTTCACATATGTTCCCTCATATGTAGACTCTAGTGGGAGAAATAATTACATGAAGGTAACCAGGAGACTATTAGGAAAGAAAAAGATAGCAAGGCCCTAAGCAACTTAGTGACATCCTGTCTCAAAATAAAAAATAAAAAAGCCTGGGGATGTGGCTCAGCAGCTAAGTGCTTCTGAGTTCAATCCCTGGTACCAAAAAAGAAAAAGAAAAAGAAAAGTGGATCATGGGGAGCAGGGAGAGGATGGCAAGGGAGACTGCATATGGTGAAGATATATTATTTTTTTTAAAATATTTATTTTTTAGTTGTAGGTGGACACAATAGCTTTATTTTATTTTTATGTGGTGCTGAGGATCGAACCCAGTGCCTCCCGCGTGCTAGGCGAGCACGCTACCACTGCGCCATAACCCCAGCCCCATGAAGATATATTATTTGCATGTATAAACATGCCACCATGAAACCCAGAATTCTGTATAATTAAAATACATGAATAAAAACGTTAAAAAATTGTATTAAAAATTCAGGAATTTGTTCACAACCACATAGCTAATAAGTAGCAGTCAGAATTTAAAACAGACTTGCCTGACTCTAAAGCCAGTATGCTCAAAATATTACTCAGATCTTAACTCTATGAATCCTTCCTTAAACCCTCCTTGGCCCCCACTCTATACATACACATGCAGACCATCTGCCTTTGCCCTGCCTCCATTGCATTCTGAGCACCTACTGTGCACCAGGCCCTGTGTGGTGCACACGTGATAGCAAGGGGATCAAATTGTCTTCATCTGTTTATGCACATGAATATCATTCCCACCAGGGCAGGGACTATTTTTGTTGATCTCCCTCCTGCTACATAGTTCTTCATTCATTGAATAGATAGGCCTGATTCTCAGCCTGGAATTAATATTTAGGAAATGGTTCATCCATTAAGGGATCCTCTCCCCAGATATGTAGGTTTATTCAAGAGGAGGATTCTTCATCTCACCAAACCCTTTGTAATGCTCTGGAATTGTCACACAGGACTTGGTGCTATTTCCCCTGTCCAGGTGTGTGGTCATCATAATCCACAAATAATTATATATTCTAATGAATACTTTGGAAAATTGTATGAGTTGGAAAATAATCTGGCTTCCAGATAGTGTTTAAGAAATTCTCTGCTCAAACTTGTCATAAGGCACATTTGCCTGAGTTTGGGAAACAGAGAGCAAGGGTGGTACCGTGGTTTGGATGAGTGTCTCCCCTCAATTTGTTAAAGGGGGGTCTCCAGAGTGCACTATTGGGAGGTGGTGGAATCTTTGGTATGTGGGGCCATATGAGGGGTCCTTAGATCATTTGGCACATGCTCTCAAGGGGGCATTGTGAGACTTCACTCTCTCAGTCTTTGTTTCCTGGATCATGATGTAAGTGGTTTGCTCTATCAGGCACCCCTGCTATGATGTGCCATCCCTGCCTGGGGCCCAAGGCAGTGGGGGTTGCCTGATCTTGTATTAAAACCTTCAGGACTATAATATAAACCTTTTCATTTTACAAGTTACTTGCCTCAGGTACTTTATTATAGCAACATGAAGCTGACTAATAGAGACGATCTCTTCTTTAGTGCCTCTAGAGTCTTATCTTGCAGGAAAGAAAACCCATAATGTATTATGACTTGATTATCCAACTTGTGACCTGCAAGTTTCTCTGCAGATACTGGCTGTAAAAGCAGAAGACTCTCTATGACTGGGAATTTATCTACCACAGGTATCGGGGAATTCATCTTTGACCTGTCTCCTATATATGTGAAAGAATTCCTCTCAGCTTGATATTTCATATAATTGTGAAGTCATTTATTTGGTCATGTGCCATAATGACTGGGTAAAAAGACCTAAAAGTCCTGGTACCAAGGACTGTGCCTTCTACAAGAAGCCAGAGAGAATCTCCCTGGGCATGGTGGCCCCTAGGAATACATCTGGCACTTTTGGAAGCTACACTTTTTCTTTCATTACCAAATTACTATTTCAGAACAGTCAGAACACCAGATGCATCCAATGAAATGATACCCACATGGTTACACTACAACATGTGAAGAAGGAATTAAATAGCACACGGAGGCCTTGAGTATGTGTCTGGGCCTTAGGAATGAATTCTGCTCTGTGAAACTTTTTAGACAAGGACTTTTTAAATGTTTTAGGTTTTTTTCAAATATTCATCTGCAAATAAACTGTTAGTGAGCCACACATGATAGATAGCCTATCTCTTTGTCTCTTAAATGCCTTAAATTATCGATATGGAGCACTAAACCTGCACTTAGTAAAGAGTAATTACTCATTATCAGCAGATGTTTGCCTTACATGGATGAAACCTCGGGGATGTGAATTTCCCTCTCCCTCTCTTTTGTTCTATTTTCCTCCCTTCACTTCAAAATAGTACATCAATTGGTCATTTAAGTCCAAACCTTTCACTCCATTTTCCTTCTATTAAAAAACCTGCATGTATATTTCCAGCATTTCACCTGAAGCTCTTTTTTGCCCTGTTTTTGCATCATTAAGTTCTTAATGTTTCCAGTGGTTCTCTTTAAAGAGGGAGGGGAAGAACTTTTATTCTCATTTGTTTCCAGTCAATAATTTTTCTACTGAAAAAATATCACTTAACATAGCAAAAATGAATTTTAGTTATTGCTGAAGAAAGGGAGGGAAGTAGGTTTCAGGGTGATGACAGATGGGATTGTATCTGTAATTGTTAGAAACTTTCTAAAGAAGCATATATTCTTGCAATATTAGCACAATTAGTTAAAATATACAAAAGTATAGACAATAGTGTGATAAAAATATGTTATAACTGATTCAGAATTCATCAGAGAAACAATTAATACAAGATATATATACACACAACGTAGATACAAAGGGAGAAAGAGGAGGAAAAACAGGAGTTGAAGGAGGGAGGGAGGAAAAAAAGAGAGGTTTATTGTAAAGAATGGGTCCTGTGGTTATAGAGGCTGAGAAGTCCTAAGCTCCGAAGTTGGCCAGTTAGAGACCCAGGTTAGCTTGTGGTGTGAATTCTAGTTGAAATCTAATCCTGAAGGCAGTAGAAGACTGATGTCTCAGCTCAAACACAGTTCTCCTTTTCTTAGTCTTTTGTTGTATTTAGACCTTCAACAGATTAGATGAGGCCCACCCACACTGGGAAAGGCAATCTGCTTTACTCAGTCTAACACACACCCTAACACAGACATCCTCAGAATAATGTTTAGGCCAGTATTTGGGCACCCTGTGGCCAGTCCAGCTGACATAAAATTAGCTATCATAGAGGTTGAGATTGCCTCCCCAAACACAGCTGAACTTATGCATTCTCCATTCTTATGCTGCCCCCTGTGGAATTTATTCAGTCTGCATCAGCTGCTTGCTATTGCTGCATGGTCAAGTCTCCATACCTCTACCCTGAGTGCTGGGCACTCTCCAATTCCTTCTACTTGTTTCTGACACAGTCTCCTAGAGTGATGTTGCACCTGCCCAGGTGTCTGATTCCCATATTCCCAAAGCTAAAAACCGTCTAGGAGTTCAAATGGCCCTTTGTTCTCCTCAGATCTCACATCTCTATAGGCTTTTTGCTCATGAATTGGAGAAAATTTCCTTCTCTTCCTAAGGTTTATCTTCATGCTTTGAGCTTCCTTCCCTTGGTTTGACTTAGGAATTCACTTTTTTCGTTATTTTACCCTAAGGATTCTTTAAATTCCTACTTGAAGACTTGCTTCCACTTTCAAGTTGCTCAGGAATATAATTTGGAGTCAGAAAAACAAGGTCATCTCTTCTCTCATAGGCAAATAGCTTAGAGTTAGCATGTATATTTACTTACACATGTATCAGCGTATTTGGGAATATATTCATGTGTATTTGAAAGTGAAAGACTATATTTACGTATATAGATATACAACACTCAACTACATGAAAAGAGGGACTCCAACAACCAGCAGGAGTAGTGTCCACCTCATAGTATTAAAGTACTTCCCTTATATGTTTTCACATGCTCTGTATCTACTACAACAATTTTTAAATGAAAATATTGCTTTTACTATGATTTATTAATTTTCTGTTCCTGATACAAACATGTGTAAGATCATGTATTCCTATGAATAAATGAAAGAAGCAAAGAAAATGTGCTTAAACAAAGGAACTTATTTGTATTCTTAGAGAATTCACTAAATGAATCTCGCTTGGTTCTTAAGGTAGCTAAGCTTGGAAAATCAGGCTCAAAAACACCTGTTGCACAGAAGAATAATCTGTAATTTGAGGCATAAGAATAAAAAGTGGAGACAAATGTTACTTCAGCTTACTTGGCTAAAATACGTGGTAGTTTGTTTGTTTGTTTGTTTGTTTTCAGTTATGTGTAGGGGTTGTGCAAGTCTACCTGCATCTTTAATTTGGAGTAGCTTGGTTCGTGGTATAATCCATACACTCAGCAGCAAGAGATAGCATGCTTAATTACTTCAGAGACCCAGAGAACAGCAGCAAGATCTTTATTAACAGAAGCGCTTCTAGCCTCTTGTGCTTCTTCCTTTGATAAGCTTATTATTGCTTTATTGGGAACCAGCCTTTTCAGGACCATGGACAGCTCTGCCACAACAGGGAGTGTCTTTCTTGCTTCCATTCTTCCACTTTAGAATTCTAGAGGAAAACAGACCTCACTCCTCTGCCTGACAGACAATAAACCTGATGCTCATAAAAATTAAATGACATACACAAATTACATGCAAAAATACAAAAAAGCAGCCTCTGCAGTGATATAGTATAGTGTAGAGAAAGGATCGCTTAAAACCTATGTGGATTTAAATCCTTTGCCTCTTAACATCTGTGTGGAATTCTGGCTTCAGTTTCCCTACTCTGTAAATTGGGTGTAAAGATGTTTTCCACAGTTGTGAGAAACAGAGATCAATCAGATAAAATGCCTAGCACAACTCAAGAAAGAGTTAGGGTTCCATAAATGATAGTCAAAATGACTAAGTACAAAGCACCACTCAAGCTTCTATGAACACCGCAAAAGAAGTGAGGCTGTAAATTCCAGTGTTCAGTTTACTTGACTTTATAAGTAATACACTTATCCTTTAGGGCAAGGAGTTTCAAAGATAACTTTGATATGTTCTCCCCTTTCTCTCAGATCACAAGATTTAAGTATTAGTGATACCATTTTTACATAGTTGGGTCATCTGAAACAGGATTTGACAATGTAGCAAACTGAATGGACCCTTCTGTTCAATCTCAAAACCTTGTTATCTAGCCTTCTAGACCTTCCAACAGTCCCTCCCTCTCTAGAGCCATAGCTCTCCTTTATGTAGTATTAATATCACTAATGTCCATTCTTTCTTCCCATTTACACCCCCACACACACACATTGTATAGGGTGTTTACTGAATAACAGATGTGTACCAGATACCTTATGAGAAGGCAGACACAACTCCTGGTTTTGTGAAGCTTCCATCTGAAGGAGAAGACAGGTAGTATATAAGCAATTACCATAAAATAGGAGTATTATCACCTATAAAGATCTGCCTGTTTCAGAGAAGTGAAAAGTAACTCTTTCTTATAAGAACTGTAGGACTCTATCCCAGCTGAAGAAGTGACATAGGAATTCATTACCATTATAATAGCCTAGTTGTTACCCTCCAGCAGATGCATAATGGCAAAACCCACCATTTCAGACCTCCTAAAATGAAATATAAGAGTTATAAGAGTTTTCTTAGTGCTATCATCTTTTTCCTTCACTGGAATGAACATCAGAACATGGTCTTTTTAAAGTATCTAACATACACACACTGTACACAAAGGAACTCTTTGAGAAGTGCATTAAAATGTGTGTCATAAAGCCTTACCCTGAGTCAGTAATCACACAATACAAATAGAAGAGATTTAAAATTCAGATTATTGATAGTTCAGTCTGGAATGAGTGTTTGGAAGTTGTTGATTTTATGGATTAATGCAGGTGTTAAAAGTGTACATTGTACCTGCTTTTCTACTTATGAGCTCTATTGCTCAATTTATTGCATAAATTTCATATCTAAGGTTTATTATATAGAACATACCTAAAACTAATAAAGATTTGTGGGCACATCTTTACTCTTGAAGAACTTTGAGAGCATTAATGAATACATTCATTCCTCTTGTTGTGAGAGGTGAGTTTTGAGTCCCTATTTTCAGAGACTCAGGGTACACTCCACCTCAGAGTACTAAGTGCTAGTTATGAAACTAGATATTAAGCATGTAAAATCCTTATCTTCCATTTTAATGTCTTTAATTATATTCTCTCTAATTCTCTTTAATTTTCATTCTCTTCTCTTTCTCCTGTTTTTTCTCACCAGCCTTAGAGATCAGCAATTTGAAAACAAAGTATATTATGGAAGAAATCATCAAAAGAAAAAGATGTGAAATTGAAAAGAAAAAATATTTAGTTTGTAATCAATAATTCATATTATTTAATGTAAATGGTACCTAACTTTCCTTTCTAGAGTTTGTTATTATCTTACTAAAAAATGATAATAACTATCATATCTACCAGGAATTGTGCACCAAGGATAAAGTTTTTGTTTGTTTGTTTTTAATGAAAACAAAATGAGGTTCTTTGGAAACGGGTAACTTTTTAAATATTCTGTTAGTTGTCAATGGACTTTATTTTTTATTTATTTATATGTGGTGGTGAGAATCGAACCCAGCGCTTCACACATGCTAGGAAAGTGCTCTACTACTGAGTCACAACCCCAGCCCAACAGTAGCTTTTATATGGTGTGTATCAGTTGCATTGATGAAATGTAAAGATAGCATAAAGAAGAGTATGTTCCCTAATTCAAATCAGTCCTAGAAGAGTTCCTAAAAGAGATGATACCGGGGAAAACTCTTATATAAAAGATACATAGGTATTATCAGGGTGAAACAGGGTACCTTAGTCTATTTTGTGTTGCTTTAACAAAATTCCCAGGGCTGGGTACTTTATAAGAAAATGAATTTATTTAGCTTTTAGTTCTGGAGGACCAAGAGCATGGTGCCAGTGTCCTAGTAAGGACTTCATGACTGCTTCACAACATGGCAGAGGAGCAGAAAGGGAAATGGCTATGTGCAGAAGGGACCAAGCATGTGGAGTGGGCCTACTTAATAACAACTTGCTCTCATGAGACTCATTCAGGAAACCAGCATTAATCTCTTCTGAGGTGGCACCCTAATTACTGTCTGTATTAGCTTTTCATCACTATGGCAAATACTTAAGAACAACAACTTAGGGGAAGAAATATTTATTTTGGCTCATGGAAGCCAACTCCATAGCTAACAGGAAGCCATAATTTCCCTCCAGTAGCACAGTATTATCTATATTGTACACATTTTATGGAATGAAACTGCATTGCCAAATATATTTTTCATAAAATTTATTTCTCTCATCCAAGCTTCTAATAGCACCAGCGGCTACAGTTTCTCCAGATTCTAAATGAGATAAGGATTCTTCTGCTTATTCAGTTGCTCTATGAATATTGATGTCAAGCATTTCACTAGGGCATAGGGAGAAAAGGCTAATGAGATCACACAGCCCTCAAGGAGCTCATGATCCAGTGGGGAAAAAAGCAAGAGCACTAATGATTCTTAGACACTGGGGTGCAAACTAAAAGAAATGTACTCAAGGAGGTACAGGAGCCCAAACAAGGGGTCTGTTAGCCTTCTCAGGCTTCCATAACAAAGTAGCATGCCCTGAGGTACTCCAACAATCAACATTTATTATCTCCCAGTTCCAGAGGCTGTAAATGTAAGAACAGTGTTTGCAGAATTGGCTTCTTGTGAGTTCTCTTTTTTGGCTTGCAGATGGCAGTTGTGTTAGTTGACTTCCTGTCACTGTAACAAATACTTGAGGTGATCAACTTATAAAAAGAAAAAGTTTATTTTGGCTCCCAGTTTTGGAGGTTTTGGTCCATGATCTGCGGGCCCTATTGCTTTGGGGCCTGTGGTGAGGCAGCACATCAGGTCAGGGAGCACAACTGCCTACCTCATCCCAGCAAAAGAGAAGAAGACAAAGGTGCTCCCCTCAAAAGTTTCACTGCCTCCCAGTAGTGTCACTCTAGAACCAAGCCTTCAACAATGGGCCTTTGGAGGCCATTCCAGATCCAGACTTTAACAGCCATCTCCATGCTCCATCCTCACATGGTCTTTCCTCTATAAACAGGTGCACCCCTGGTATCTCTTTGTGTGTACAAATATTGTCTTATAAGACACCAGTCATGTTGGATTTGGGCCTACCCTAATGGTTTCATTTTCATTTAAACTTCAAGGCCTTATCTTCAAATATAGACACATTCTGAAGTATTGAGGGTTAAGGCTTCAGCATATGAATGTTGAAGGGACACAATCAGCCCCTAGCAAGGGGTAGTTTACAGATTGGCAACAGATAAAAAGATATCCAAGAAGAAATATTTGAACTTACTCCTAGGACAGAGTGACATAATGAAATCTGTTTCAGAGAAATTGGCTTTTCACAGAGAAACTAGAGAAGATGCTGCTATTCAGAAGAGAATAAGGAGGGTATGAATAAAGGAAGTTTCAGGAGGAAGAAAAGATTTAAAAAGTGTTCAGGAAATAGAATAAGCCATATTTGATCTCCTATACATGAATGGTTGTGTGTGTGTGTGTGAAAGAAAAGTGAAGGAGTGAAACAAAAACAGTAATTTTCTCAACCTTCTTGTCAGTAAGTTCAGAATAACTAGAAAAAAGTGATCTCCTGGTAGCTCTGCCAATTTTTTTTTTTTTGAGGCTGAGTTATTTGCCTTGAAGCATGTTATAGTTTGGGTTTTGAGTGTCCCCCAAAGACACATATGTTAAAAGATTGATTCCCAGGATGATATAATTGGAAATGGTGAGAGGTCCTTAGTTCTCTAGAGGACAGTATATGCCATTGAAGGCAATTGTGGGACATTAGACCCTTCCTCACCCCACCCCCGCTTTTTTTTCCCACCTCTCCACCAAGTAATTGGTTTTACTTCACCACATACTCTTGCCATGTCATGCTGCTTTGACACAGGCCCAAAAGCAATAGAGTCAACTGATCATGCACTAGAATGTCCAAAACTGTGAGCTAAAATAAAGCTTTTCTCTTTATTTTCTCAGATATTTTTATAATGATTAACACAATACACAATATAGCACAAATTACAAATGAACTTTTGTCACAGTAATAGGCTGAATCATATCTCCCCCAAATCCATAGCTTGTAAACATACACACACACAGACATTTCAAGTCTTTTATTTAAACTAGCAAATAGGTTGAAATCAAGCCCCTGTACCTTAGACTATGACTGGAATTTTGATATAGGCCCTTTAAAGAGGTAATTAAGGTGAAATGAGGCCATTAGGGTGGGCCCTAATCCAATGTGACAGATGTCCTTATTAGAAGAGGAAATTTAGACACACAAAGAGACACCAGTGGTGGTGCCCACAGAGGAAAGGCCATACGAGGACACAGCAAGAAGGCAGCCAAGGAAAGAGGCCTGTGAGAACCAATTCTGAACATACCTTGATCTTAGACTTCAAGTCTTTAGACTGTGAGAAACAATCGTCTATTGTTTAAGTCCCCCAGGCTGTGGTCCATTGTTATGACTGCAAAAGCACACTAATAGAATTAGTAAACAGACTTTTCAGATAACTTAAATCTATTCCTTTAAGTATAAAACCTTTGAAAATACTCCATATGGAAACATATATTTCTTTCTTTCTTTTATTTTTGTGTTACTGGGGATGGAACCCAGGGCCTCATACATGCAGGCAAGAGCTCTACCCCTGAGCTACACTCCCATCCCAGGAGGGATTTATTTCTAAGCCAAATCTATAAATGATAATGTAATTAACCCTTTGTTGATTCTGTTAAGTCCTTTCTTGGTCATTTTCTGTGATGTGGCATTGCCAGGCCCTTAGCAGACTTGAGGGCCCATTACCTGCTCTCCCTGAGTGTCCCCAGGTTGCTCTGCCTGTTTAGGAC
The DNA here is from genome assembly GCA_004024805.1 of Geosciurus inauris. Lineage (NCBI taxonomy): Eukaryota > Metazoa > Chordata > Mammalia > Rodentia > Sciuridae > Geosciurus > Geosciurus inauris. The sequence goes on from PVHX01001462.1 coordinate 60,554, forward strand.
TATTGTGAGTTTTTAGAGTTTGTTTTTATTTTGTCCAGTTCTCCTCCTGTGCCACTTTCTTCTAATTTTTACATGCCTGCTTCCAGAGCTTCTTGCCTTCTTCCTAAGGTGGTTTCTAACTACTTAAGAGTTGGAGATCAAATAACCAAGTCTCTTGGAATTCTGTATAAAGTAGGACTAAACAGAACCAAAGGAAAGCATAAAGAACAAAATATATAAATTTTTGTATACAAACTTGGTGACTTTTCACTCCCAAGAGAACATTTTAACTTCTTTTGTAGGTTCTGGCAGCATGGCAGAGAATTGAGATTACCATCTAGATGACATACAGATAACTGAGACCTTGCTCTTTTGGACAAAATGATAGCAAATCCTCTGTAGATATGAAATGGTTTCCCAGGGGCCTGGTTAAGAGGTTTAGTTATATGTTTTACCTGTGTTCCATCTGCCTATCAGAGAGCCTGCCATCTTCCAGCATGTGTGGCTGTTCTATGGAGCTACTGTCAGGAATGGCTGTCCTCCACGACTTCCCTGCTTGACATTCTCTACATTTATAACTCTCATGGAAGACAGATGCAATTTATGTTCCTACATATCCAGAAAAATCCAGAAAGATAAACTAATTTGTTAGAACTGATTCAGAATCATCACACACATCAGAGCCCATTAACTGGTAAGGCATTTTTTCCCCATGTCAAAATAAAAGTTTCAAGGACCAAAACTGAAGTTAGGCAAGTTGGCCCAGGAGACAGAAGCCTCTGGCATTGGGTTCTAAATTGACTCTGGTTCCCATGGGGCTGGGGCTGGGGAGTGGTGGTATATTGGTACCCAAAGGAAAGATATTCAATTTGAACATGAAAGATGACAATTTAAATGAAGTGATTTCTCTTTACTGTTTAACTCTGAGCAGAGCTGTATTAGTATCTTATACCTCTGACCTATGAACTGACCAAATTTTTTTCATAGGTTCCCAAGCAGTGGTTGCAGTGGACCAGAGAAGGATAAAAGTGGTCATATTTTCAACCACCTTCATGGCCACTCCAGAACCACAGATCCTTCTATCTTCCATGTCTGTCCCATGGTATTTTAAATATGATATCCTCACTCTATTAGTAGTTTGGAAAGAAGAGATCTAGAGAATAGATAAATTTTATGTTATAGCCCAGATAAGCCCTTTAACCATCTCAGGCAGTATTTTTACTGAAAAACACAGAAACCAAGAGCAGAGAAAGCTGACGATCCTTCTGGTACTTCTTCCCCACAAGCCTCCAACAGCCCTCCTGAGGCCCCAGTCATAACTCCCCAGTCCCATCTGGAATACTAACAAATATGACTGTCTTTAGGATGAATAAGATAGGGCTTTATGAACTTGAAATAACCAGTTGGCTTCCTGAGTCCTCAGAAATAATGTGAGGAAGGTGAACTATTGTAAAGTATGTTTCTAATTCATATTTATTCCACAAATATTAAATACCTATTTAGTCCCATGCACTGAGCTAAGTACTATGAAAGGATTACTAAGATGAGTCAGACGGGACCCTGCATTCAAAGAGCTTGATATTTAGAGTTTAGCAGGGGCCATATATATACACCTACATATGTACATACCTACACCACAAGATAGAAGATGCCATGAGAGACAGAGCAGAGTTTTCCTGCCCTTAATCCCATCGGCCCTCTAGCTTGTATGAACCAATAAAATAAGTGGTAGTTAATCCATGTGACTTCAAAAGTGGCTCTCAAGAGAACTGGCTGCTTGGAGTACTCCCCCTTAAAGTCAGGAGAGTAGTTCAACTTCCATGAATGTGCCATGCCATAAGGAAGCCCTAAGTAGCAGAATGGATAAAGAGCCCATATGTAGGACTGCTGAGGTGCCAGAGCCATGAGAACCCTTTGTGGACCTTAAGCCCTACCCAGCACCCAGCACATCAGCCCACAGAACAACAAGCAAACAGAAAGCCTACTTTTGCAAGCCACTAGGTCTTGGGGTGAGTTTTTATGCAGCAAGGGATAACAGATGTGGAAGGAATAAAATGTTCAAAGCAGTCTTCTTGGAAAGGTCTTATTTATTTATGAAAGACTGAAACCCTCAGTTTTCTACTCCATTCTCACTTTAATGGGGAGAGACAAACATAAGATAAATAAGATCCCCTCTTTGAGCTGGTGATATTCAATATAGTACTGTGTTGCCAGAGTTGTTTGGATATTATGTTGGATTTTACATCCTAATGTCTATGAAATGCTCATCTGTGTGTGTACATGAGATAGTCAACATTTTATTATACCATAGGCTGTGTATTAGATGATTTAGCCCAATTGTAGGCTAATACAAGTGTTTTGACCATGTGTAACATAGATGTGTTAATCAGATTTTCATTACTGTGATCAAAAGATCTAACAAGAACAATTTACAAGAGGAAAAGTTTATTTTTACTTAAAATTTCAAAAGTTCAATCTATGGTTGGCCTAAGTTAGGGATTTAGGGTAAAGAAAGGTATACTGAGTCTTAAAGGAAACCCCTACAAGCCACTAAAAGGCAGAAAGCACAGTTGCAAATCTTGAGCAACATTTCCTTGGCCTGTGACTTCCTAAAATGAGGGCAATACACAGGCTCAGGGAAAACCAGAGTGAAATTGTACAGCTCCACCCTGGCTCCACTTCCAGTCTGGCCCCTATCTATAGTCCTTCTATAAATATGGGATCCCCAACCCAAAGAGGGGCTTCTCACTCTAAAGACAGGTTGCATTCTCCTTTGAATATGTATTTACCTCCTAAACAAACCTGTCTGTCTTTGTCTACCTTGTGCTGAAATTCATTTTTGTCATGTATACAAAGAACCCCACTGGTCCTGGGTGAATTCTCCCTTCCCTCTGAGAAATCCTTGGACCCTTCTTTGGACATATGTTTTCTCCTGTGACAGACCAAATCCATAGCTCTGGGCCTGGGGTGAGGCAGAATATCATGGCCAGAGTGTGGAAGAGAAAAGCTGCTCAGTTCATGATAGCCAAGAAGCAGAGAGAGCTTGAGAAAAAGGATCCAGGAATAATATAATACCCAGGGGCATGCTCCCAGTAACCTACTTTCTCCAGCCATGCCCCACCTGCCTACAATTACCACCCAGTTATCCATTCAAATAATTAATTCATCAAATGGATGAATCTACTGATTAGATCACAGCTCTCATGATCTAATCCTTTCTCATCTGAACATTTCTGCGTTGTCTCATACATGAGCTTTGGGGGACACCTCATATCCAAACCTTAACAGTAATCTAAGATATACTATAATGTTTGGTATGTTTGGTATGTTTGGTACAGTAAATAAATTTTTAGTTTTGATATTTTCAACCTATAGTGGGTTTATCCAGACATAACCCCAGCATAAATTGAGGACCACCTGTAGTAGCTGAGTTCCAATCAGGCACCAGAGCAATTTTTTTGTCTACCTAAAAATAAATCCTAAACTGGGCATGGTGCCAGTAATCCCAGCAGCTCATGAGGCTGAGACAAGAAGATCTAGAGTTCAAACCTGGCCTCAGCAAATTACCAAGGCCCTGAGCAACTCAGTGAGACGCTGTCTCTGAATAAAATACAAAATAGGGCCCCTGAGTTCAATCCCTGGTATCAAAACTAAAATAAAAAAATAAATCCTGAGGGTAGAACTCCTGGCTTCATTTATAAGAAATATACACTGAAGTATTTAGAAATTAAAGGGCAAAACATATGTACCTGACTCTTAAATACTTTAGAAAAAATAGATTTTCTCTAGTATAAAACATAATATACAATATAATCATTCTGGAGAGTGCATCAATAATCAGATGGAGTGAGATAGTCATAATAGGTGAATCTGAGAGAAATGGGTTCAGTATGCTATACCTATCCTTACAATTTTCCGTAGGTTTGAAATTACGTATTTTCAAATTGTTACTGCAAAAATATAAATAAATCCTGATATAGACATATGTACCCCTGTGGATAAATAGTTATGTCTTCCAAGTGCTCCCTATAGGTGATAGTGACCCAGAGAAGCCGTTCAACCTTCCTGGGTTCTGGGTTTCCAGCAATGAAAAGGAAGCCAGCATTTTGGCCCTGTTCCCTTAGCCACCCAGGATAAAACTCAACATTTCCCCCACTCACCATTACTAAGCAAGATAATGTAAAGGTACACCTGAGTGTAAGCTTTGCTTCATGTATGTCTGTCTTACTCCTCAATTAGATGTTCAGCCCCAACAGAGCAGGGGACAGGCCACTAGTAATATGACATTCATTCATTGAGGCAATCATTCACTCCTGAATTCATTGCATTTAATAGAAGCCATCATTTATTAAAAACTCTTCTGGTCATCTGTCTGGATCATCTTTCTCATTAACTAGAATAATGTCTAATATCTACTGGTTAACTTTCATAGCCATTGCCTACACCCATCAGAGCGACCACTGGGAGAAAGGGGCGAGAATGCTTCTAATAGCTATAGACTGTCTCCAGAAATGGAAAAGCAAACCCCATCTCTCATTCTTTGGATGGAAGAACACTGGCTTCCTTTTGTCTTTGCACACTCATATGGTAGAATTGTGTAATATTCCTGGTTTAAGGGAATACCCTAATACCTCTAGTCCCCACCCTCCTACCATACCCATGATTGTTCTATATGAAGTTTTGTTTTGTTTTGTTTTGTTGCCAAACATAGTTGTAAGGTTTAGCAGCTACCATCTGACCTGTGCTATTGTTTACTTCATGTACTAGTAAGAGGTGTTATTGTTGAATGTTTTTATTTTTAATATATGACTTGCTCAACTCCAATTTCATGAAATTCTCATAGGAATACTGCTTTCGTGAACCCCTTGATTCTAATCCTGGTTATCCTCTATAAAGGACTTAATCTGGGATTTTTCAGCCTTGTTTTCTAAGAAGTAGGGACTTGTCAAGTACAATCAGAGGAAGCCTTAATTGGAATCTCAATTTTATTCCTGCGGGTGAGTGCTACTTTAAGAAAAAGACTGCTCAAAACAGGGCTGCAGGCTACTGCTTGTGCTTTTGAGGCAGAGAAAAGATGGTGATCACGTGATAGAAAGGCTTAGAGTTAGATTCCCTTTGCTGTCAAGTGTCTCAAGTGTTTAAGCACCTTTGGACCAGACCTGGGAGAAAAGGAGGGTTTTCTACAACCTCCTATAGCCTCTGGTTGCTCTGTTGGCTCTCCCTCCCCTCCCCTTTCCTCCCTCCCCTCCCCACTCCCACTCCTACCCCCATAGCTTTGGGCCACTCCTATGGGGGTGGGGGGAGGGGGGAAGAGAGGCAAGAAACTAAGAAGAAAAGGTGGATTGAGGGTAGGATGGTAGAAGAAAAAACCTAATTAGCACTCCATTCCCTCATTCCTAGCTGGAAAAACAGCTAAGTGTACCTCTCTGGCAAGGGTAGAAAAATATCACACTTAGCAAAGCTGTGCTCTGCATCTGCCATTCAAAGGAGAGATGGGAAACGAGGGGAAGGATGAGGGGAAAGCATTCATTTTGCTCTTTTCCTTTCAATCTGAAGGAGAGAACTCATGTAACTAAAAAAGAATTATTTTTAAAAAAAGGAAGAAAGAAAAATCTTCAATATCCCAGGCAATTGGAGGCATGCTCTGAGAAATTCCATAAAGCAAAGCTAATCTGCAGGAGTAAGATGATGAACCAGGAATATTGCAAGAAAGAAAAAAGGACAAAAGAGAACATTGAAAAGATTACCTGCCTAAAAATCATCTGCTTCTGAAAAACAAATCACCTACCGTATACCATCTGTTGTGTGAAGACAGCTTTAAACAAGTACACCTATTGTCATTTACATCTTAATTATTGTATTTTATGGGACTGTAAATTTTATTAAAATACAAATTTGTTTACTCAAGTTTCTCTCTGCCATATGGCTCAATAATTGGACCTGTCTCATAAACTTTCTGGGTCAGGATGAAGACTTAATGATGCTTCATAATAATACTTTATTCCAGAATAATGATGTCCCATCCATACCTATACAGAAGGTCCAATCCTGCCTTGGGAGTCTGCCTGGAGGATTTAAGGTACCACTTAAAAATCTCTCTTCAGAAGAATGGTACTCCACTGTTGCTCTCAAATCACATGTGAGGATTTGCATTGATTGCAAAAGGGACAAAAAATACATCAAAGTCACTCCTCATGCCTGAGGAGGGAAGGCATAAGGTTGAATCATTCCTGACAAAGGAACATTTTATTATGTCATAACAGAAAAGACAATTACATGTTCTTCTGAGATGGCATTTTCTGGTGAGGCAGAGGATCTTTCTTCCTTGGGAGGAGGAGGAAGTTTTTTAATACATCCAATATTTCCTCTTTTCAGTTAGAAATTCTCTTTTAGTGATCTTCAGAAATAGTCTGAAGACTGGAGGGGTTTGCCGGAGTGAACAGCCCCAGGTGTTTTCTGCTGCTTTTTTTAAATTTCAGCCCCATCCTGGTGCTGCCTAAGAAGAGAGAAGGAAAAAGATTCTTAACAATTTTCACAGGGCAGATAATTGTTTCTCTGCTGTGTTAACGGGGAGAGGGAAGTTGCCAAATGCAGTTCTGGGCAGTAATCAGGGTTCAAAATCAACCTCAGAACACATGGCAAAGGATTTTCTTTGCTTTAACCAGAATCTGGCTAGAACTGCCATTCCCACTTCTTTCCAGAGTCCCTCCCACCAAAAAAAAAAAAAAAAAATGGTCCTAGTAGCTTAGTAGCTGCAAAAGACAGGGCCCTTCAGTAAGCAAGGGGCCTAGAGCGAAAGGGTTGGTGGATTGGAGTGAGCCATCCTTGGCGAAGATTAAGGAGCTGGAAGGCAAGAAGGTAGAGCCAGGATTGTTCAAATTCTGCTGTGTGAAGATGACTGTGAGTCAAAGACCTGAGAAGGACATAGCTCAGGACTAGCCATAGCTGCATGTGTACTGCCCCTTACAGGAGCAGCCCAATGGGAGCTAGAGGGATGCCCCTAAATTCCAGGCAGTTTCCAAGGGTCTGTCTCTCACTCATCACCTCATTGTGAAGTGATCAGGTAGGATGATCATGTCTGTTTCAGAGAGAAAAATATCAAAGATCATATAGTTTAAATGGTTTCTCCTTAATCTCACAACAATAAATTCAGAGCTCAAATTGTTCAGTGTATATTCTTCCATATGCTATGTTCTTTTCCACACCAAGTTTTCATCCTAAAATCACTGGAGGAAACCCCAATATGAGGACAAAGGACTGGCCTTTAAGAAATGTCTAGTCATAATGCTGAATAGTGTATTTAGCTTGCCAAAGGCAGGATTTTCAAAGTAAGGTCATATATTACACAGACTTCTGTTTTATGCTTTTGTATTTGACAAGTTCAAGGTTGCCTGGAAACAACTAGCAGCAGAAATGAAAAACCAATACCACATTTAAAAAAAAAACTTCAGTTGAATCTATTACTCAGATAGGAAATCTGGTTTCAAAAATCTTTTTCATGGCCTTTAAAAACTTAGCTTCTCTTCACTTTAACTAATAAAACTCATTTAAAATGACTTTGTAAATTTAACATGTGCCTCAGTGATCTCAATGATGCTAATAAATCTATCAGGCATGCCAATCACTGTTAAGAAAGGACTATCAGATATTATTCTTGCCCTTGGGGCTGTCTGTATTGTTGGGATTGATAGTACACATGCTTCTTGACTCAGATGGAGTACATTCCAATAGATGCATCATAAATTGAAAGTATCATAAGTCAAAAATGCATTTAATGCACCTAACCTATAAACATCATAGCTTAGCAACACTATACACTGGAGGATATGGATTATTTTCCTTTTTGAATGCAATACTGACTGAGAGCTGCCCAGCATCGTGCAAGAGGATCCAGCTACATATCACAAGCCCAGTTGCTTGGCTCTGTTACTTTGAGCCAATCACAGCACAGAACATCATGGCAGGAGGATCTTCTCCAAAAAGAGAGTCCCAATATCCCCTTCAAGGGTACATCCCCAAGGACCTAACTTACTTCCATTAGACTCCACCTCCTAAATGTTCCTTCCACTCCTCCCAATAGCACTATAGGATAGCAACCAAGCCTTTAGCATATGGGCCTTAGCACTGATCCAAAACCATAGCACTACTGCATGCATATTGCATTTGTACTACCATAAAGTCCAAAAGTTATAAGTCAACCATAATAAGAGACCATTTGTATAGTCATTAAGAGTTAGTAGATGAATGAAGTTTAGAAAGAAAGGGAGGGCCATATAAAGTGATCAGTTCTTGCTGATGCTGGTAGGGTACTTAAGATGGGTGGGTCCAAGCACATTGTAGACAGTGAAAGTACATAAGGACACAAGTACAGATGAACCACCCTAAGTGAGGACTGAGGACAGGGAGTTCCAACTGGCCTTGAGGGATCTCAGAGGAAAGTATAAGTCATGACTGGAAAATTGTTCCAGGACAAATTTTGGCATGTTCACCAGAGTAATTGGGAGTTTAACTTTAAAGGCAGAATCTTGGAAAGTGTTTGAGCAGGAATACAGAATGATCTAATGGCTTATGCTGAAGTGAAACTGCAGAGAGCCCCATTAGGAGGCTATCAGGTTACAGGTCAGAGAATGAGAATCTGATTAGAGAAGTAGCAATGCAAATATATGTATATATAAAAAGGAGATTGAATAGGACACAACGACTTCTGTGGCCATGGAAAGCTCCGACACATCCTTTGTTGGAGGATTGCTGGGCTTGACTGTGTTTGAGGAGGCCTGAAATGGTCATTAATCAGGCAAGGAGAAAACAAAAGATAACCAGGGCAGAAAGAAACAGAACTTTCTCAGATATGAATTATGCCATTTTATAATGTTTCTCAGGCCCTTTCTTACCTCTCTTTAACATCAAGGGTACCATGCATTTTTCCATTAGCCTGTCAATTAATACATAATTGTCAAGTGACCAACATGAACAGGAGCCTGTTTGAGGCTACCTTATTGATGCAGGTTTCCTCTTTAGTTCCTGGTGAACCCTGCCTTTTGACTTCCCAACAATAGCCTTCCAGGCCTCCATCCCTAGGACCTTTGCATTGACCTTGGCTTTCTTGGTATGGTTGCTCATATAACTTTCATTACCATTGACTAAAAGGGAATTTCCAGGGTTATTCTCAAGGCCACATTGTCCGTGGCCAAGCACAGTATGCCAAGCACCTCCTATCTTGGTAGCCTGTCCCGCTTCTGTTTTATTTGTCTTTGGTGCTCTCTAGATAGTTCAAAATTATTCCTCATAGTAGTTTTTAGTTCATTACTAAAGATTTTAGACTATTTCAACAATCTTCCTTTCAGGTGTTCTTCTGTACATGCATCTTTCCTACTTTAATGGGCAGCCAACTCCCAGCCTCACTTATAGCCTCCATTTGGTGTTTTCTAGGGAACAATCAAGATGCCTGAAATAGTGCCGGATGTTTACATTAGATCAGTTTTACGATTCACAGTTACCCACTGTCAACTGCTGAAAACATTACATGTAAAATTCCAGAAATAAGCAATTCTTAAGTTTTAAATTGTATGTTGTTCTGAATAGCATGATAAAAATCTCACATCATCCAACCCAAAGTGTGAATCACACCTTTTTTCAGCATATCTACCTTGTGTGCACCACCTGCCTGTTCATCCCCTGTAGCCATCTTGGTTCAGCTCACTTACCATGTCACAATGCTTGTGTTCAAGAAACTCTAATTTTATTTAATAATCACCCCAAAGTGCAAAAGTTGTAATGCTGGCAATTCAGATACACCAAAGGGGATCTGTAAAGTGCTTAAAAGTGGGAGGGGGGGGCAGAGAATGTTCTAGAAAAAAGAATCATGCTGTAGTCACTGAGATCTGTGGTAAGAACAAATCTTCCATTCCTGAAATTGTGAATAAAGAAAAAGAAATTCATGCTAGTTTTACTCTCACATCTCAAACTATACAGATTATGGCCACAGTGTGTACTGAGTGTTTAATTAAGATGGAAAAGGTATTGAATTATAGGGTTCAGTACTATTCGTGGTTTCAGGCATCACTGGGGTAGGATGGAGGGTCGTGGAAGTATCACCATGGAGAAAAGGAGGCTGCTATATTTTTAGGTACTGGTACAGTGAAGGAAATGGCATCCTTCCAAAGGTGTTCTGTTCTCACTTATCTCTGAAGTATTAGTTACACCATTTTCCAGCCTCAACTATACCTGGAATTCTTGCAACAAATTTCCATGACTCTGCTCCTCATTTCATTCTTCCTTAAAGATTTCCTACAAGCAATCAACAGAAAATGACCTGCAATCAGAACTTTTTTCAACTGAAAGGACCTTAAAAATCACTTTTTTTAACCTGCTGTTTTTACAGATGAAGGACCTGAAACTCAAAATGAAGCTGCTTTCCCAGGGACCCCAAGCAGTTGGGTGATGGAACTGCATGTTCTTGATTATCCCAGAGTGGAAGCCTGTATCACTCCCATAAGCAGAAGTCAAGAGCCAGGATGGGCATTGTGAGATCTGAAAGTCCTCCCTGCCTCTATGTTTTCCAGGCATTATATATGTCAGATTTCCAAATAGTGCTAGTTGGTTGTGCTAATAATCTAAGATTTTCTACTCAACTGCAATCTGACTGAACTTTTTGTACTTTGCTTCAGCAGATCCTAGGAAATGTTTAATGGGAAATGAACAATGAAATTGGTTATTTTTAAAGATTAAAACCTTGATTTTAGATTTCAAATCACTGCAATTTTACTTCAGCTTTGACATTTTTCCAGATTTTTCTTATTTATGGATACACCACTTTTAAAACTACACAGGGATCCAGAAAGTCACAGTTAGAACTGATCTATATAACAACAAATAGGAATATGACACCAAGCTTGCACTAAGGTATCTACAAGGATGGGTGCAGACAATGGCCTGAACAGGGATTACTTTCCATCTTCTCTGTAATATAAGGTTGCATATTTAAATAGTAAATAGCTCACAGCTGCAAAGAGGAAGACAGATGGTAATTTCACATCAAACACAATTCTGAAGAGGTCTGTAATTTGTGATAACAGTATTGTTAATGTTTCTCTCCTTATATATCATCCTCCCTTTAACACAAATCTTTAGAAAGGATTCCATGTTTTGAAGTATTGACTTTATCAGTGGAATAACTAAGGAAGAATTTAAATTTGCCCATGGGTCCTCAATTTTTCCATTTTAATCAAAAGCCTAACCAGGACACAAACCTTATCACTGAATGCCTCAGGGACAGTCTTAAGCAAAGTCAATCTGAGAAGGAGACATTTTGGGTGACTATTTGCTATCAAGTAAGTGTGGTCATATAATAATTCCCATGTTTCCTCAGAGTAAACTTCAATTGTGTTTGCAGAGAAGTGACCTGAAATTTATCAGAACACAGAAGAACTTGACATTTAAAAAAATATCCAAATGTAGCAATTTTATGGCTTAGAGTTTCAAACAGAAAAGACACCAATAGTTAAATCTGTTTCAAAACATCCCCCTTCTCCTTCAAATTCGGGGTTTATACACTATTAAAGTTCCCAGAGATGATTTGCATTACATAACATGGATGGAGAAGCCAGGGCCATCAGAAGCTAATGGTGTGATACTCTTCAGCAGTGGGCACTCCCAGGAAGGCTGAAGCTTCCCTCTCTGAATGTGTGGCTGGTGCTGCTTTCTGCAGTGTTTGTGTGGCTGCTCTAGTGAGGGGTGGACTAAGAGTCAAGGGCATAGGGCAAGCACAAAGGAGTGCATTTGTCTCTTCCAAACCTCCTAGGGATTCTGATATATTTTTGAAGGAGGAAACCCTAGACAGAATGAGGGAGTAGAGGGAGACACAGAGGGCAAGCTGGGGGAAGCCAGAGCAAAGCAACTCTTTTGAGTCTTTTCTCTGGGTTGCAGACCACATGAATGAGCTGTGTGTTGACCAGGCAGAGCAAATAAGGAAACCAAGGGGAACTGTCAGGAGGCAAGGACAGGATGCCTGGAACAGCTCCTTTAAAACTGGCAACCCAGAGAGTTTCATTTCAATATGAGAATTTTTTCCTTCCTACATCTTCTTAAAAAGAATATCAAGTCACCCCCCAAGTCAGTCCAGAGAAAATTAAACTACATTTCTTCATCTTCAAAGCATGGGAGAAGATAGACCTCAATATGTAACTGCTTATTATTTTTTTCTCTTTTTCCCAAAGAAGGAGGCGGAACGCTTTTGGAACCAAAAGGATCAGAAATTTCTAATCAAGGGGCTCCAGTTCAGTGTTTATATTTAAAAAGCTAAGGTTATTAAAACAAAACAAACAAAAGTCTTTACTCTGATCTTCAAACCAGGAACCCAAAAGTCTCATTTTAGGAAATTCATCATGTTGAATTTCCAGTGATAGGGGTTTCTATTAGATTCCCAGAGATACCAGAACAAAGTAGTTCAATTAGTACTTTGAGCTTGTAACCAAACATTTATTCTCTCACAGTTCTAGAGGCTGAAGTCCAAGATCAAAGTGTCCACAGGGCCATGTACTCTCTGAAGTTTGTAGGAGAGAATACCTTGTGTCTCTCTCTAGGTTCTGGGAGCCTCCAGCATCTTTGGTGTTCCGCCTGTGTCCACATATATTCTTCCCACTGTGTGTGCCTATGTCCAAATTTACCTGTTTATTAGAACACCAATCATATTCACTATGATTTTATTAGAACACCAATCACCATTCACTATGATTTGATTACCTTTGTAAAGACCCCCATCTCCAGATAAAGTCACAGATAAAGTACTGAGGGTCAGCACAATTCACCCATTACAGAATTTTTGGTGAGATGTAGATGGGGGTGAGATGCTGCAGGCAAGAGAATTCCCAGGTCTGAAAACCTAACAGGGTCTGGGTCTGCCCATAGCTGACCCTTTCTCACACGTTTAAGTAGATTTTTTTCCCCTAGAGAATCCATCTTTAATTTAAAAAGAAAAGTTAGTAGAAAACTGGGCTTAACTTCAATATGGCACATTAAACATCAACTTTTTAATCTCTTCTTCCTTCCTAAAACCCACCAAGATGACAGTAAGGCAATAAAAATATTTTAAAATATTAATTATGATGCCAACTCTATGACATTCTAGAAAAGACGAAGCCATAGAGACAGTAAAAAGATCAGAATTTGTCTGGGGTGAGGGGATGCCAAGATGAATAGGTGGAGCACAGAAGATTTTTAGGGCAGTGAAACTCCTCTGTGTGGTTCTGTAGTGGTGGATATGTGTCATTGTATGTTCATCCAAACCTTCAGAATGTACAACCCCAAGAGTGAACCCTAACGAGAAGTATGGACTCTGGGCAATAATCATGTGTTCCTGCAAGTTCATCATTCTAATAAATATACCACTCTGGTGGAGGATGTTGATAATAGGCGAGACTATGGGGCGTGAGCAGTGGGTACATGGAAAATCTCTGTACTTTTTTTTTTTTTTTTTTTGGTACTGAGGATTGAACTCAGGGGTGTTCAACCACTGAGCCACATCCCCAGTCCTATTTTGTGTTTTATGTAGAGACAGGGTCTCACTGAGTTGCTTAGTGCCTCGCCGTTGCTGAGGCTGGCTTTGAACTCACGATTCTCCTGTCTCAGCCTCCCTAAGTGCTGGGATTACAAGTGTGCACCACCACACCTGGCTAGGAATCTCTGTACTTTTGTTCAACCTTGCTGTGGAAAAACTACTCTTTAAAAAGTTCATGAATTAAAGTATTAACCCCAAAGATAGGTGTATAAAGTGTGGGGCAGATTTTAAACAATATCTTAAAAGGTCAAAGCAGATGGAGGAGTAGTGAATGAGGACAGATTCAGGAAGTTGATACCCACATGCTGGGGGAGATAAGAAATCTTGGTTAAAAAAAAGTCTCCGTGTCTGTTTCCCTTCTATATGATGGGTGTTCTGACAGAGCCTGCTCTTCCATAGGATGCAGTTCACAAAGAGCACTGAGGGTGGTGCATGACACAAAGGTAGCTCCCGTGCATGACAGCTGTTTTACTGAGCTGGGACTGTCTCTCTGGAGTCTGTTCTCAGTCTCTCCTGGTAAGAAATCCTGATACACCACTAGGGCTGGGATAGGGTGAGGGTTATGTGCCTGGATCTCTGAGAGCTGGGGTAGGGTGGGTGGGGAGGCTAGAGAGAGGTCTCATCATTCAGTGGGTTGACACTCATTGCTGGGTTTTTAGTTTTGTTTTTGGTTTTGTTTTGTTTGGTTTGGTTTAGCACTGGGCCTAACCAAACCCAGGAGCCCTTTACCACTGAGCTACACCCCAGCCCTTTTGATTTTTTTGAGACAGGGTTTCACTAAGTTACCCAGACTGGCCTCAAACTTGTGAACCTCCTGCCTCAGACTCCCAAGTAGCTGGGATTACAGGAGTGTGCCACCATGCCCAGCAGATACTCACTTATAATGTTACTTCACCCACCTCCAGTGGTGCCAGGCATCTCTAAGATGCCTGTATCTGTCTCAGCCTCTCCAGAAGTTGAGGGAAGAGAAGGAGAAAGTTGGACCCTAACTTTCATTATAGACCCTTTCACCAACCACCTGCTCTCAGCCCAACTCTAATGCACCTTGCCTTCATTGGTACTTAAAGAAGCCTCTCCATTACTGGACCTTTTCTGGATTGTGCATCAGGAATCACCTTGCTCCTCCATGTTCTTCCTGTTCTTCATCTTTGTGTGAATAGATAGCAATGTATGAATACAGGTTGAGCATCCCTAGTATGAAAATCTATAATGTAAAATGCTCCAAACCTTTCTGAGCACTAAGAATGCCACAGGTGGAAAATCCTGCTTCTGACCTTATAAGACAGTTGCTGTCAAAAAACAGATGCACTAAAAATATTGCATAAAATGACCTTTGGAATATTTGTATAAGGTGTATATGAAATGTAAATGAATTTCATGTTTAGACTTGGGTCCCATCCACAAGATATCTCATTACATATGTGCAAATATTCCAAAATCCAATATTTGAAGCATTGCTGGTCCCACATATTTTAGATAAGGATGCTCAACCTGTATCAAAATCCACACTAAAAAAGGTGGATGTTTGGAGAAATTTTGCCTCTACTTTTTTTCTCCTTCCACTCCATTCCCATCCCCCTTTAAAGAACTATTTTGATGGGAGTTTGCTTCTCATTGGCCTGCCCTTCTTCCTTCATCCACCATTATAGGGAATGAAAGGCTTTAGATTTCCCACTCTGCCACATCACGTCATCTCATTTTATCTTCCAAATGTTTGTTGAAATATTTTGCCATCCCCCTCTCCCATTTCCTCTCCTTATGAATTTGCACTTTAAAAAATTCTTTATTGTCATTCTAGTGAATAAAGAAAAGGTCACTGGGAAATTTTATTCTTGATCCTTCATTCTCTTTCTTTACTTACACCTTATAAATTGTGAAATGGAACTTAATGAAAAATACACAAAGCTTATGTGTTCTGTTCAACATCTGAAGAGCCAGCACTCTTGACAACTATCACCTAGGTCCAGGTACGGAACATGCCAGTCATGGCTCCCTCTCCTGAGAGTGCTCAGCAAGCTTTCATGCAAGGAGCTGTGTGAGGGGCACATAGGTCTCTGTTCTATTTGTTCTATTTCATGTAAGTTTATAATTACTTCAGAATTAAAATTATGTAATATATTAACCTGTGCATCAAATTGTGCCTACTGACTCAATCTCCCAAGGTGCTAGGACCACAGGCACGTACCACTTTGCCCGGCTGATCTTCATTTTAATGATGAGAAAGCAGAGGCTCTGTGGAGCTTGCACAGGGCCAGGCAACCTGTAGATGGGAGGTGGCCTTCATGACCTGTCTGTACCATGTCCTTGTTTTTATTCAAATTGTGGCACCTGTCATTTCCTCAGAGATACCTTGCCTCTCAATTAATCTAAAACTCTCTCCTTCCCTTTACACTTCTCTTATCCAGTCCCATTTTTCTCTGTATTAATTGTTACCAATTCCAATATACTATTCCCTTACTTTTTGTTCTTTTGAATGGTGCTGCCCGCCCCTGTATAAACTCAAGAGATTTACCTGCTTTATTTATCTCTGACTCCTAGTGCCCAGACAAAAATGCCTGATACATAGTAGCTACTCAATAACTATTAGGTTAATAGAATAATAAATAGAAATGAGATTATTTTTAAAAACAACAGAATAGGTTTTACCCTTAAGAAAAAGTAGCTGAATGGGAGTGCCCTAGATAGGATATCTCCTCGCTTAATTTGACACCAGAGGATGGGGAAATTTTGTCTTTCTTATTAAGGATCTTTTCTAAAATTTCTGACTGTGTTTCAGAAACAATAAAAAACGCTTGCAGGTCACATAATATTAACAAAGGCATCTAACATTTCCAATTAGATTTATGCCCTCAAAAAGTCAGACATTAAACTAATAAATGCACTAGTTATTATGAAAATTATACTACCTTTGAAAAGTCAGCATTTTGAATCAGGGTGTTAGAATCCCCTCCATCCTCTGCAGACAGCTGCTCCTGTGGTTTGTAACTAGAGGTACTTCCATTACAGTGCCTGTTTCTTTATCTGTATTTAGCAGTTATCTCAAGTGACAAGGACAGTATTTCCCAAAGCATAACATATGGAAGAAAATACTTCACTTTAAAAAGAAATATTTATTTTTGGGTAGTCTGAAAAATGTAACTGGTACTATCACAAGCTGGCCCAAGGAAGCCTGAGGATGTCACATTGTAAGAGTCTGTGGGATAATGTGACACAGAAAGTAATTTAGAGGTAATCAATTTTTCAAGTAGTATTCAACTTTGAAGTCATTCTTTCACACCACAATCCTAACACCTCCCACCTCAGTGTGGCACAGTGAGAGAAATAATTTCCTGGTTGCAGGCTGACTCAGGAGCGTGGGCCTCTGGAAGCTCAAGTACATGAGACCAGTCTGGCATAGTGAGTAAGGAGGAGGACCTCCCAATCTGTCCCTTTGGACAAGGTGCTAAAAATCATTTTGTCACCATTTCCTCAACTCTAAAATGGAAATAATACAGTACTTACCCAATAGGGTTGCAGTAAGTATTAAATAAGTTAATCCTTGCAAATGTCCAATAAGCATAAACTCATCCTATCTCACTGGAATACAAGCTTCCTAAAAAACAAGATTTTGTTTGTTTTGTGTATCATAGCACCTTAGTGCCTGGATCAGGAAGGGCACATGGGAAAGCTCACTAAAATATTCATGGAATGAATGAATGAAAAATTCTAACATTATATGGATCTGTACAGTAGCAAAGAAGGAAGAGCAGTAACTCTATGGAAATAATGATAAGGAATTCATAGTTAATATCTAAGTTTATGCATTTACAAAGGAAGAATTCTGTCTTACTAAGGAAAAATTCTATTATTGGTGAATTAGCCTTGATATAAAGGACTTAGCATTCCACTGCCTACAGTCATGGAATTTGAAAAAGCATACAATATATAAGAGAATCAGAACAAAGGCAACCCAAGCCAGGTGTGGTGATGCACACACACCTGTCATCCCAGCAACTCATGAGGCTGAGGCAGGAGGATAGTAAGTGCGAGGTCCTATGCAACTTAAGGAGACCCTGTCTCAAAATAAAAAGAGCTAAGGGTGTAGTTCAATGATAAAGGTCCCCCTAAGTTCAATCCCCAGCACCAAAAGCCAAAACCAAAACAAAACAAAAAAAATCCAAAGCAGCCATTAAAGAAGATCAGATAAAGACCTTTTTCTTAGTTATTCCTGGATAAAGATACCAACTTCCTAGTGAGAAGGGATGAAATGTTAAGAGCAAAACAAGATTCTAGTTTCCCAAATATTTGAGGACCACTAGTATGCCATTGCCACATCTTCTTTCCCCAGTCTATGCATATTATTCCCCACGGCCCTGTCCTGTCATTGCTAGGCAACATTTGGTGATCTTAACATGCAGCTATGGGTAGGAAACTCAAAATGCTACCCATTCAGTGCAGGGAACAGCAGGAGTTCTAGAAACCGCACTTTCATTCATACCTCCTAGCATGCAGTAGATGTTACAGCAACTACATCAGACAATTCACACTGAGTTGCTCATGAATGACTTGCACTCAGTCAACTAAACTACCAAATCCTCTACAGGTGGGTTTCTTTCATGTCAGATATCTGCCACCAGGTCCAGAAAGGCTAGGTGTCTTAATGCATAAGTGGAATTATTTTTCTTAGAAAATTATATTCATATTTTTCCATTATAAAATATAATTTTAATTGACACTTTAGAAAATAAATAACTCATTCATGACTCTACCACTCTTATGCCATCACTGCTAATGTTTTAGCAAATTTTGTGGCAGATTTTCCCCATGTCTCTAGAGTCGCACTAATAACATTTGATTTTATGTCCTGATTTTCTCTCAGTTAATTTGCATTTTCTCATCATTTGTAATGCTGAATAAGTTTCCTTACAGGGGGCTCACATGGTTTACTTAACTATTACCTGATCATTAAATGTTGAAAGTGTTTGCTATTTTTTCACATTCAGAGTAGTAGCTATAATACATATAGTCACGAATATAGATTTTCCAGTAGTTACCTTGGTAAATTCTCAGAGGCAAAATTACTTACACATTGGAGGAAGAGATTGACCATTTTACTAGGGACAAACAGACTTAGCTATTTGTCAAGAAAATCAATTTAATCACTTTTAAGGAAGCCCTAAAATATTTCTTACTATTTAAAAAGGTTTATAAAAGCTAACATTCTGAGGGAAGTTAATGATCAGACCAAATTCAATACATTTGAAAGCCAACTTTTTCGCTTCTTGTTTGAATATGTTTCTATCTTCTCCCTGCCTTTTTCTCTCTTAATATTCCAATAGTTATAATTTGTATTTTACATCAAGCTGCAGAGGATGTAGAATTGATAGATCCTATGCGCCCAGCTCCCTACTTAGCCTCTCCCCTACTTTATTATAGAAAGCCCATTTTAATGACTGTAAGCACAATCAATGAAGGGCAGAACTGTGTGGATGCTGGTGTTTGATCAGCAGACATATTAAAGGCCTGAAAGGTGCCCTTTCCTTCTCTGGCATAGTCCTCCAAAATCTGCAAAGAGCTGAAGGAGCAGGAAGCTCATTAACTCCCCCTGAACCTTTGGGTGGAAAGACATGGGCAGATTCTCATCCTCTAATGCCAGCATCAGGGGAATTTATCATTATAATTTATATAATTTATATAATTATAATTTATATAATTTATAATTACTGGGGAATTCTTGAACTATATGACTATGGAAATAGATGCCCCACTATCCAAGCTGGGAACCAGACTCAGGCAATTTAATCCTCTAAGAATGGAAACCCACCTGCCCATTCATCCAATCTGGCCATTCATCTGGGAGTGTTAGAAACCCCCCAACTTCTTAGGTTCCTTGGTACTGTTCCCTTACAGGTATTTGTTTTAACAAAAGGAAATGGCTACCTACCTGTGCTTAGAAAGCTCCAAGAGATTGGAGGGCTGGACTGTACATGGGACACCCAAAAATCCAAAGCTGTCTCCTGACTTGGAGACCATGTACAGTGCTATCTGTGATCTTGGAAAACTGGTCCTTTAAGTTTCCTTCCTCTTGATTTAGGCAAAAAGAAAGGTAGACAGGAGTCAGAGCCACCCCATAAAATGCAGAATTCCCCTGCAAGGGCACCTGCTCCTTCTCCCTATCCTCCTAATAAGAGGGTTGCTGTGGTCTTGCACTGAAAAGGACCTACTGATTCTATCCAGGATCCTTTTTGCCCAGGGCTCCTTCTCCCTAGACAAGTGGCTGCTTTTTTTCAGGTGAGCAGCTGCTCCACTGGTCATGCCTGCTATTCTGGATCCACATTTCAGACGCCAAACATCAGCCCACACTGAGGCATGTGTATAGTTATCTTCCCCAAAGGGACGTGGTACCCAGTCACCAGAATGTCTCAGGGGTACCACAAGGCTGAGATGAGCACTGACCTCAGAGGAGGAGTCTTCATGTCACACCTGCCTTTGTGTCAGACCTGCCATCCTACCTGCCTACAGCCACTTCTGTGGACTCAAAGCCTCAGCTGTGACAAGATGTCCCTGGAGGCTGTGGGTGTGTGTCCACTTTTGCTGAACTGCTGAGACATGCCTGACACAGGGAGGCAGAACAGAGAGTGTGGGGCAGGTTGGCAAATTTCCTTTGCCAAATGGCCACTGAACTCCCTTTGTAGGATATCATGTGCCTTGAAATGACACACTGTCATTTGCAGCAAGAAAGTCATCATCTTTGCTGCATCTTCTTAAGATAAAATCTGGGTGCAAATTGCAATAGGACAGTTTGAGAAATAAAGTAAACATGTTACTTTATATCCTTGCTTTCAATTTGACTGTCACTAAACGTGCATGTAATCTCAAGTTTCACCAATGTCTATGGAATGATCACCATATGCCATGTACTCTCATGTGTGTTATCTCATTTGGTCTCACAGAGGCCCATGGTAGGACAAATGAATATCTCTGCTTTAAAGGTGAGGATATGGTGAGGTGAAATATTAGCCTAACATCAGCAGTTGGTTAGTAATTAAGCCCAGATTCCAGCCAGGTCTTTAGCCACTCAGACCCAGTGCCTGTTGCTCAGGCACCACAGTGAGTGTGCGCAGGCTATGTTCTTCTAACAGTGTTTAGAAGTGGCACATGGTAATGAGGGTAACAGTTTGGGCTAGGATATTGAGTCCCTTGCTGGTTTTAATCCCCAGCATGACCTTGGGAAAGTCAGTTGGGCCCTCTGGGTTTGGGGTGTGTTGTCTGTGAAGCACATTTCATGGAGCATTGGTTTATGTGGCCTCAAAGTTCCTATTGAGCGTAACATCCTGTGATTCTGTGAAACCAACTGTTAATAGCACAATGACTAATTTCATGAGACCAGGCTCCGTCCTGCAGCTCAGACCATTTCCCACGGAAAGAGCACTGGTGCTGTGAGCTCTGCCCCTAACAATGAGTCACATTTAATCTCATTATAATAGGAGATTAGTCACTTCGACACCCCTGTGTGGACTGCTGCATCATACTGTCAGGAGTGCTGAAAGACTGGCAGTGTAGTTACTCTTGGGGGTGGGGTTGTCCTTCCCCAGGGAACACCTGTCCACAAAAACCACACTGTTCATTTGGCTGTTATTTGCAACTTGAGGCCCTCTCTCTCCCTGAGGCTCCATGCTTTTGAGATTCTGTTGCATTCAACAGACATTACAGATTCCCAGTAGAGAGGATATACAATGTCCCTGCTGGACACATTACAGTGAGGCCATGCTGGGCAGACAGATGGGCTCTCTCTTCTCCTGAGGGCCTGAATTCTGGCACCATGGAGGGGACCAAGCTTGCTGGCATCAGCCGCTTGTCACCCCAGCCTTACTGTGGTCAGATTGAGAAATGACACCTGCCTTCCAGATGTGGAAAGTAAATGTGTTCCAGCATCTCCGTCTTAGGGTACATTTACAAGCCTTCTGGAAAAATAATGTTCTATGGTGGACATAGGTGAGTGAATGTATGCAACTTTGATTCCCAAAGTGGCTCCTTTGGGGCTATCAATCCTCACTTAGCTCCAGCCACCAAAGAGGAAAGTCTTGGCCTTCAGAGTTCAATGAATTCTGCCTGTTAGGTTACTCACAAATTGCTGGGCTATCAAGGGAGGTTTGGAGTTTAAAGCATCTTATATTGGCTGCCAGCCACAGTTTCACATACTATTGGAATTCAATATTAGCAATGACTTCTTGGAGACAGGAAGTGTCTGAAATTGCCCTGTCTAGAAAAACAAGGACCGATGGATTTCTTAATAAGTATGTAAAGTGAGGACTTCTGTGAATCCATACTGACTGAGGCTGCATGGTAATTAAATTGAATGTGTTTGTTCTTGGTTTTCCAAAGCTAAGTCAGAACAACCTATAAACCAAATGTTTTCTCATGAGAGGTAGAATTGCAAGAACTAGCTGAAGCCAGCTCTTGCTGGGAAGTGAACTGTTGGAGCTCTCAAAATCATTCACATTCTCCAAGGAGCCACTTGGTTCATACTGATTATATTGAAGGCAAAACTGAAGCCACATGTAGGATTTTTTTACTTTATTTTTAAATTTGTTCTAATTAGTTATGCATGACAGTAGAATGCATTTTTGATACATCATACATAAATGGAATATAACTTCTCATTCTTCTGCTTGCACATGATGTAGAATTACATCAGTTGTGTAATCATATATGCACATGGAGTAATAACATCTGATTAATTCTATTCTTCCTATCCCCATATGCCCTTCCCTCCCTTCACTCCCCAATACCTAATCCAAAGTACCTCTATTCTTTTCTAGCCACCCTTTATGGTGAATTAGCATCTGGATATCAGAGAAAACATTTGGCCTTTGGTTATTTGGGATTGGCTTATTTCACTTAGCATGATATTCTCCAGATCCATCCATTTACTGGCAAATACCATAATTTCATTCTTCTTTATGGCTGAGTAATATTCCATTGTATATATATATACCACATTTCCTTTATCCATTCATCCATTGACGGGCACCTAGGTTGGTTCCATAGCTTAGCTATTGTGAATTGAGCTTCCAAAAACATTGATGTGGCTGCATCACTATAATATGCTGATTTTAAGTCTTTGGGATATAAACCAAGGAGTGGGATAACTGGGTCATGTGTTGGTTCCATTCCAAATTTTCTGAGGAATCTCCATACTGTTTTCCAGAGTGGTTGCATCAATTTGCAGTCCCACCAGCAACATATGAGGGTCCCTTTTCCCCCACATCCTTGCCAACATTTATCATTGCTTGTATTCTTGATATTTGCCGTAATGACTAGAATGAGATGATATCTCAGTATAGTTTTAATTTGCATTTCTCTAATTGCTATAGATGTTGAAAATTTTTTTTGTATATTGGTTGGTCAATTGTATTTTTTCTGCATAATGTCTGTTCAGTTCCTTACCCCATTTATTGATTAGGTTATTTGTTTTTTTGGTGTTAAGTTTTTTGAGTTCTTTATATATCCTGGAGATTAATGCTCTATCTGAGGTACAGGTGGTAAATATTTTCTCCCATTCTGTTGACTCTCTCTTCATGTTCTTTATTGTTTCCTTTTCCATGAGGAAACTTTTTAGTTTGTGTGCATCCCATTTATTTATTGATTCTTGATTTTACTTCTTGCACTTTAGGAATCTTGTTAAGGAAATCAGTACCTAAGCCAACATGGTGGAGATTTGGGACTACTTTTTCTTCTATTAGGTGCAGGGTCTCTGTTCTAGACCCTAACTCCTTGATACACTTTGAGTTTTATGCAGGGTGTGAGATAGGGGCTTAATTTCATTTTGCTACTGATAGATTTCCAGTTTTCCCAGCACCATCTGTTGAAGAAGCTGTCTTTTCTCCAATACATGTTTTTGGCACCTTTATATAGTATGAGATAACTGTATGTGAGTTTGTCTCTGTGTCTTTTATTCTGTACCATTGGTCTATGTGTCTGTTTTGGTGCCAAACCATGCCGTTTTTGTTACTGTAGCTCTATAGTATTATTTAAAGTCTGGTTTTGTGATGCCTCCTGTTTCACTCTGCTCACTAAGGATTGCTTTGGCTATTCTGGGTCTCTTATTTTTCCAAGTGAATTTCATGATTGCTTTTTATATTTCTATAAGGAATGATGTTGGGATTTTAATTAGTATCACATTGAATCTGTATAGCACTTTTGATGGTATGACCATTTTGACAACATTAATTCTACCTATCCAAGAGCATGGGGGATCTTTCCATCTTCTAAGGTATTCTTCAATTTCTTTCTTTAGTGTTCTGCAGTTTTCCTTACAGAGGTCTTTCGTCTTTTTTGTTGGATTGATTCTCAAATATTTCATTGTTTTGAGGCTATTGTGTATGGGGTAGTTTTCCTAATTTCTCTTTAAGTGTATTCATCACTGATATATAGGAACACATTTGATTTATGGGTGTTAATTTTATATCCTGCGACTTGTAAGATTTGAATTGTAGACCCTTTGGAAACTATTAAAGGATCAAGATAGCAGTGTGGCCAAGTATGCATCTGACAGTACCGAGTGCCTGTTACGTCATGTATAAGGACTGGGGATACAATAGTTAAGGCAGACCCAGTCCATACTTTCTTAGAATTTGTCCAGAGAGGATACTAGTGTGGTAATTATTACACTCCAGCAATCAAGGATGCCCTGGGATCCTCTGAAGACAAGGTTCCCCAAAGAAAGAGAAGTGACTTATAAGGTCATACCCAAGGATGTGGAGTGTCCTTAGGCAATGTAAGTGAATATGTTTGTGTCCCAGGAAGAAGGAACAACATCTGCAAAGGCCCCCCAAAAGGACAGAGCATAAAAGAATGAATTATAGAGTGTGGAGTGTGAGTCTGGGTGGATGGGAGTTGAGGGCAGAAGTGGTTGACAGGAGCAAGGACCAGACATTGGAGATCTTGAAAGTTGGGTGAAGAATCTGGACTTTATTCTCAAACAGAGTTTCTTGGTTTGTGCATTACTGACATCTGGGGCTGGATAATTTTTTGTCATGAAGCAGGGTAGGAATCTGACCTCAACAGTGTAGGATGTTCAGCAGCATCCCAGGCTTATGCCCACAATAAACCAGTAGGACCTTTCAGTCATGGCAATTATAAATGTTTCCAGACATTGCCAAATATCTTCTGTAGGATGAAATCATCCCCTATAAAGAGCCATTGTTCCAAGAGCAATAGGAAGTCATTGAAGAGTTTTGAGCAGTAGCAGGGTCCTGGTTGCAGAAAACTCTGCAGTCTGAATATCTGCAACCATTTTTTGTGCCACCACTCCCTGTCTTTCTCTCCTGTTTTGACTGAGCTTCTTGCAAGCATCAAAAGCTGTTTCAGAAGCTGGGCACAGTACACATGTAATTTCATCTATTTGGAAGGCTGAGGTAGAAGTTCCAGGCCAGCCTGGGGAAGTTGGTGAGACTCTGTCTCAAAATGAAGAATAAGAAGGAGTGGGATATCGAGAGTGGTGACTTGAACCATGGTTTCTGATTCCCTCATGGCTGCATGTTTGTGCTGGGAACTTCCTATGCAAAGGTGCTGGTCAAGATGGCCCAGTTGCTATGGTGATACCCAGCCAGAGGAGGCTAAGTGTAAAGGTGCACAGCTGTATCAGTCAGAACCTTGAGCTCAGGCACCAACTCTCCAGGATAGAGAATTCTGAACATAGCAAGATAACCCTCATGTCTCACCAGTGCTGCATCCTTCAGATTGCCTGATTTGCTAAAACTTTCTCACAAATAACCTTTTGATAACAAAACCTGTATAATAAAAGTACTGAGCTAGCTCTGGGTCAGTCA
This sequence comes from Geosciurus inauris, assembly GCA_004024805.1. Classification (NCBI taxonomy): domain Eukaryota; kingdom Metazoa; phylum Chordata; class Mammalia; order Rodentia; family Sciuridae; genus Geosciurus; species Geosciurus inauris. Next base: position 85,901 of record PVHX01001462.1, read on the forward strand.
AATTCATCAGAGTTTGCTCACCTGGCCCCAACTTTTTTTCTCTCTTCTGTGTCTGTTTTTTATTCACCCCCCATCGCTCTCATCCAGTTTTACTAAATTGACAGCTGTGGCTGAGAGTAAAGATGAGGCCACGACACTGGCTTAGTGGTAGAGCACTTGTCTAGAAAAGCCATTGGAGAAGAAGAAATTGATGTGCCTTCCCTCTATGGGTATCTTAGAAAATGAAACTAGAAAAAATGTTGTTAGTACACTCATTTTTATAATCTAAAGCGTCCTATCCAGTTTTCCTCTTTGCCTTGGTGGCCAGAAAGATAAAAGAATTAATATTTCTATTCAGTCACATCAGTCTCTGTTGGTTGGTTTGAGTCAGGTTTGAGTTTCCTACTGGGGCCACACAGTTAGTTGATGTGTGTCAAGTGGAAGGCCTGGACTAAGGTGTTCTGCACATCTCTGTCCCCCCTCCAGGGGGCAGCAGCTCCTCACTTCAACTGTGGGGCCATTGTCATAGCATCTGAATTATTCAAGAAAAACAGGAAATTCAAATTTCTATGTAAAATCTCCAAATATTTCAACATGGCAATAAATTAAAATGTGTGTAAGACATGTAGCAGGCTAAATCCAATGGTTTTGGGGGATAGCTTGTGACTCTTTGACAGTGTTTTGGTTTTGATTTTTTTTATTTAAAAAATAGATGATTTCGCCACACATATTTTTTTCTTTCTGCTTTTATTCATTTTATTTTCTTTTGGGAAGTAGGGATATGTGCAAAGTGTGTTCTGTTCATCCTACATGGGTCCATCTTCAGCCTTCCTCTCCCTTGCTTTGTGTCCTGGTTGCTGTATCAGGCTCTCTTGTTCTGTGACAGAGTTCAATGTTGCAAGGAGGTGATACTGGAATACCTATTCCCACAGACCATTCCCGGCAGGTCCTGGTCAGGTCAGGCATCCTTACCCAAGTCCTGGAATCTGTCCCCTGCTCTTGTTCCTTCAAGGGCTTTGAGCAATAGCGCCATGGTATCTTCATGATAACCTTGTTGGTCTCCCTTAACCTTGCCCAAATCTTTATGAATAGTTCCTTCATTAAACTTTCCTCAATTATCTAATTTGAGAGTTCAGTTTGCTTCTTGCCAGGGCCCGTGACTAATAAAATAATTCAAAATAGAATATAGGAAGTTTGTAGGATCGTTTATGTGAACAGAATGTAAATAATATGTTGGTCTCAGAGGATGGGTATTGGTAATATGGATGGGAAACTATCAGTACAACATAAACAGGGTTGTGGTGTAGACTCCCCTCCATCAAATCAAATCCACTTCACGTGACATGAGTTTGAATCCTTGATTTCAAGCAGCTTGTGGCACTTTCACAAAGAACCACATTCATCTCATAGAAATAACATGGAGAGCTGCCTTAGATGTGGTATGGGTAAGAAGTTTGACAGAAGCCTCAGTTGTCCGTTGTACTCACTATTGTTTAGTTTCTGTTGCCTTGATGGACTTCTCCTTGGACTTTTACTCATTGAAACACTTTCTGGAAGTTAGGATAGGATAGAGTGGTGGTTAAAAGCAACTGCTTTTAAATTAGACACATTTGTGTTGGAGTCTCACACCCTGTCATTTTGCCTGGGTAGCAGTGGACAAGTGATTCATCTCTGTGAGCTTTAATGTTCTTCCTCATAATGCAAACCTCGGTGGGTGGCAGAAAGGATTAAAGAGGAAAATACGAGGAAAGCATGGATGGCTCCTGGCACAGGGGTGCCCAATAAATGGAGGCAATTACTAACCAATCAAGCCCTGTGCCCAGGAAGCTGGTAAATGTTAACAGTTACTTATGCTAATGGACCATCGGCCCATTTACAGTACACAGTAAGCTTCATTCTGTGCAATGACCCTGAAGGGACGCACAATTCTGAATCACTCTTCAGATCATCACAGAACAATGGAGTTGCGTTCAGTCCAGTGTTCAATATATTCTTATTGTTGCCACATTTGGAAAATTCCTACAGCATTATCTGTCTCCAGCCCTTTGGCATCCTTCCCATTTTGCTTTTCTTGAAGATTGCAGATAGTGGCTCTGAAATGACATCTGCAAATCCCATTCACTGTCTGTGATGACAGTCCACTGACATCTACTCATTGAAAGCAGTGTGTTGTTTCCTTTTCTCTTTTCACGGAATTGAGGCTGCAGTTGCCTTTTCATGTGTCAGTTCCTGTGAGACGTTCATTCTCCCAGTGTACTCTTAACTTGCCAGGATGACAAGATTCACCTTAAAATAAGTATGTCACTCACTGGGACCAGAAGGCCAAACCTGCTGACTGGGAAGAAGGGAAGACCTAATAAAGCCAATACAGAGTGAAGGAAAAGAATATTAAACCCTCTCTGCAAAGCTGTTGCTAACTTCGCATTTAGGGTGAGTCTTAATTCTGTCTTATAAAATGGATTGCATACCCTCCCTCCAAATAACTGTCCTTTAGCCTCTTGTTCAGAGGTAGTTGCTACAAATTGTCACAAACCGGGATTACAGGCAGTGTCTCTCCTGTGATGTTGCTCTTAATTCTTCATCTGTCACTAATAAAACCATCAATATATATGCTGGCATTTGTTGAATACAGTTGTCCCTTGGTATCTGCCCAGGGATCAGTGCCAGGACTCCTACTACACCAAAATCCAAAGATGTTCAAGTCCCTTATGTAAGATGGTGTACTTTGGATAGACCCTACACACATTCTCCTGTATACTTTAAATCATCTCTAGATGACTTCCAATAACTGATGCAAGGTAAGCGTGATATAAATAATTGTTAGAGAACACTGACAAGAAAATGTGTATATATTCAATACAGACACTTTTTTTCTCAAATATTTTTGGTGGGCAATTGGTTGAATATGCAGATGAGAAACCCATGGATATGGAGGGCTGACTGTATTTACTATGAGCCACATTTTCTGAAAACTATTACTTAATCCCCAAGACCAAACCTATTTTATCATTGCTACTTTTCTGATGAGACTCAGACTGGGAGAAGCTAAGTGAAGATTGGAGCCCCACCACTGAGTAGTGTGTGGTAGGCAGCATATATTGAGTGAGCCACCTCCCTGCACACTCCTTAGAGAACAGGCCCTAGGAGGTCTCACATCACCTAATCAGCACCTGGTATGCAAAGAGGTGATGTTTTGTCTCAAGGCAGGTGGTTCTTGATGGAAAGGTAGAACAGGGTACTGTAGGGTAAACTTGGCAAGATGCATGAGCACTGGGGAAAAAGGAAACCCCCACTATGTGCACCATACGTGCAAAGGCCCTGAGGCAGCTATGAGCCCAACATTTCTCAGAAACTGAGAGAAGGCCAGTTTGGCTGCAGCTGAGTGAGCCAGGAAAGCAGAGAAATTGGCAAGGACTGGTCTTTGTATATCATGGGCCTCAGTGAAGATTTCTGATTTTATTCTGAATATAATAGCAAGCCAACAGGGTTTGGAGATGGAGAGTTAAATGGTAAGGTTTTAATTTGAAAAGGTGATACTAACCGCTGTGGAGATTTGCTGCAGATGGGTGGAAGGGGAAACAGGGAACTGATTTGAACACTGTCACTGGCAGACAAGAAATGATGGTGAGGTAGGCTTGGACCTACCTCAAGACCTACCTCTGGAGCAACCAGTTCCCAGAGTCATGCTCTGACTTAACAGCAGACCTGGAGTAATTTGCTGATAAGGGAGATGGGGGAAGTAAGTCGTCAGGGATGATTCCCAGGGTGGGGACTGAGCAACTTGATGAGTGGGGCTTGCGATAGTTTGGATATGTTTTGTCCTCCAAAGGTTTATGTGCTGGAGGCAGTGTTAAGGTGGTAGAACCCTGAAGAGTTGGGGCTCAATGGAAGGCAGTTAGGCCACTGGGGGATCACTCTCACAAGGGATTAATGTAGTTATCTTGGGACTCCAATTAGTTCCTGCAAGAGGAAGTTGTCATTAAAAAACAAGTGGCCCCTGAATCTCTCTGGTTTCTTGTCTCACCATGTAATTGTTCTGCACACACTTCACCACTGACATGCATCTGCCATGAGACCCTCACCAGAGGATGGACTGATGGGGTTGCCTGATCTGTCTGTAAAATTGAGCAAAATAAACCTTTTTTCTTTATAAAGCACCCAGCTTCATTAATTGTATTATAATAATAAAAAATCAAACTCATAGAGGAATATTAAAAACCAAGCAGCAGATTTGGGAATAAGAACAAGAGAGTTCTGTGGGACACATGAATTTTACAATGGCCACTAGATGTACTAGGACAGTTAATTTTATGTGTCAACATGGCTGGGCCATGGGACCCAGATATTTGGTTAAATAACAGTGTCGATATTGCTGAAAAGGTATTTTTAAAGTTGAAATTGACATTTAAATTAGCAGATTTTGAGTACAGCTTATTCTCCTTTCATGTGGGTGGGCCTCATCTAATCAATGGAAAGCCACAAGAGAAAATAGACTGAAGTCCTCTGGGAAGCAGTAATTTTACTAGAAATCTGTCTTCAGAGTTGAGCTGCACATCAACTCTTTCCTAGGTCTCCAGCCTCACTACTTGCCCTGCAATTTCAAACTTGTTAGCCCTCTCATCATGTGAGCCAATTCCTGAAAATAAATCTCTGTCCTTATATATATGTGCACATAGTAATGATTTATTTCTCTGGTGAGCCCTATTTAACATACCATTCTCAAACTCACAAAAGAGACTAGAGAGAAACTCAGGAGTTATCAACATATAAGCTGAAGCTATCTACATAAATAATATGCAAGCCACATAGATTTAAATATATTCCAGTAGTTAGATTAAAAAGAAACAGATGACATTAATTTTAGCATATTCTACCTATTCCAATGGATCCAAAATTTTATCATTTCAACATGTAATCAACACAAAAATATTAATATTTTACATTTTCCTCATACTAAGACTTTAAAGTCCAATACACATTTATGCTAATAGCACATCTCAGCCTCATTTCAAGTGCTCAGTAGCCACATGTGGCTGATGACTACCATATTGGATAGTTCAGCACTGTATTGAATTCAGTGAGGTGGAGCAGGATCACTTAGAGATAGAGAAGAGGAAAAAACAGAACCAAGACTGAGCCCAGGGCTCTCAAATATAGGAAGCTGAGAGAATCCAAGCATCCAGTGAGGCACATGAGAAATGAGAGAGTGAGACCTAGAAGCCAAGAGAAAAAATACTGCCAGTGGTCAACAAGATGCAGTGAGAAACCAGGTGAAATGGCTTACCATGCTGGACAAACATGAGAACTTCCCATGAAGCTTTTACAACATACCAAAGGCTGTGTCCTGCCACAGACCACTTGAATTAGAATCTCTGGGTTAAGTCACAAAACTAGTATTTTTTTTTTTTCGTACCAGAAATTAAACCCAGGGGAACTTTACCACTGAGGCACATCTGTGGAATTTGCCAGATAGAGGTCATGGTGACCTTGACAAGAGCAATTCAATGGAATACTGAGATGAGAAGTCGATAAGCGGGAGGGAAGTGAAGAAGTGGAGACCAAGAGCACGGATGACCCCTCCGAGGAGAGGAGCCCACACAGAAGGGAGCAGAGCCAGTGGTCACGCCTGGAGAGGATGTGGGAACTAGGACGATGTGCTTTAGGAAGAAAACCTATCATACGGTTTGAATGCCCACCAGAGAGATTTGGTACAGAAGGAGAGATGAATGATGCAGCCAAGTGAGAGGCAACAAGTGTGGGAGTGAAGCCCTTGAACTTCCCAGGAACAGGGTGGGACGCAGCACTGTTGACAGAAGCCAGGGCACAACACGTGGGTGCGAGTGCTGGTGTGACACCGTGCTTTTTTTCTCCAAAGCTCCGTCTTCCTAAACTTGTGCAGGAGGTCCTGCTTTCTTGGTGGATGAGCATTCAGAAGGGGAAGCGGGGGAAGAGAGAAGGGATATAGCTACGGCTTGAATGTGTCCTAAAGTCCACGCATTGCAATGTCATCCCCAAAGCAATAGTGTTGGGAGGTGGGCCTGAGAAGAGCCCTTGTGAAGGACTGACGTCAATAGTCATCCTGAGCATGGGTTGTTAGAAAAGCAAGTTTGACCTCTCATGTTCGTGTTCTCTCTAGCTGCCTGGCCCTTCTGCCTTCTCCATGGGCCGGATGGTGCAGCAGGAAGCCAGCTCCATGCTCTTGGAACCCCCAGCCTCCAGAACTGTGAGCCAAAATAAACTTCTATTATTTATAAACTACCCAGTCTGTGGGATTCTATTATAGTAGCAGAAAACAGACTAACATAAAATCTTCTATAGAGTGGCAGAGTAAGCAACCAGGTGAAATGGCTTACAACCCAGGACAAGCATTAGTACTTCCCAGAGAGCTTTTACAATATACCAAAGTCTGGGCCCTGCTGCAGACCATTAGAACTGAAATCTCTTGGGTTAAGTCATAGTAACCAGTTTTTTTGTAGTTGTTTGTTTGGGTTTTGGGGTTGTTTTCTCTTTTTTCTTTTTTTTCCTTTTTGATACCAGGGATTGAACACAGGGGTACTTTACTATTGAGACACATCTCTAGCCCTTTATATTTCTTATTTTGAGACAGGGTTTCACTAAGTTGCTTTGAGCCTCACTGAATTGCTGAGGCTGGCCTCAAAATTGCAATCCTCCTGCCTTAGCCTCCCAAGCCAATGGAATTACAGGCATGTGCCACCATGCCCAGCATAACAAGTATTTTTAAATGTCTTCTTTTGCTTTTCCCTTGGCATTCAAGTTTAGGAAACAGTAGACTAGAGGAATGTGATACAATGCTGGGTCATGCATTCAAACATTAAATCTGATATTGATAAAATGGTTTCCACTGAAATAACACAAGTTTGGGAAGACAGGACTTTGGGGGAATAAAGCCCTCCAGTCCAAATCCACTGGGGGAGAACCCCAGTGGGCCTGCCATGATCTTAGCCTTTAGACCTATGGAGGTAGCTACCTTCATTATGGGAATATGTAGAAAAGAAGTAAAAACATTATCTTGGATTGTAACTCTCCAAGAGTTACCATTCACCCTGCTGAGAGAAATCCAAATCAAGAAAGGAAGGGATATAACAGTTCACATATTGTACTTCAGAAATTCAGCCAAAGACTGTTTCCAGGGTGGCGGGGAGTAGGGGCCTGAGAATCAAAGGGAAGGAACTTCAAAAGTGTTCTGGACAATGGAGGAACTCTGTTCACAGGGGTACAAGGGGGGAGGGGGCATGGGGACAGTAAAGGTGGTGGAATATGATGGTCATCATAGCCCTAGCTTTATGTATAAATAAATAAATAAATAAATAAATAAAAGAAGAGGCTTAAAAAAAAAAAAAAGAAGATCTGGTAGCCTAGAAGGAATGAGAATTTGCTCATCTCAATATTCAGCACACATGTGCTGATCACTTACCATGTGCCAAGCTGTAGTTGTTACAAAAGGTAAGCATTTACCACATAGTACAGTCCCTGCAGGTGTCAGCTGTTCAGGTTTTACGAACAGATGAAAATTGTCAGACCCTCCAAAAGAAATATTAGAAGACACAATGTACAAAAAGAACAGACAGAAGCTGTCACTCTCACCCAGATCTGAAGTATGAGCAATCATCCTGGATTTGAAATAAAATCAAATCATGCCTGGAGATCCCAGCCTGCCAGTGCTTTAAGGTATGAGCAAGACTTATCTGGAGCCCACCCTCAGCTATCCTCTGGCCTCTTTATTCATTGGTGGCACCAAGTCTGCTGTGCCAGGCTTGTGCTGAAAACAGAAACATGAGGTAGACATGGTCTACCCTTCAAGGAGCCCATAGCTTAGTAGGAAGAGAGCCACAGAATGGAGTGACATCTCAGAGTGGTCACATTCTTAAGTCAACACTGAAGAGAAAATCAAGTGCAACCAAAACCACCCTCGTGGGGGTGGGGGAATCCCTCAGGGAGGTGGGAAGCTGGCATCTGAGTACCGTTTCTCAATAAACACAGCCCAGCCAGTTTTCCTGCAGCATTGGACCAGATGGTTTGTCTCTGTGGCTGAGCACCAGAGGAAACACTCGGCTCGGCTTGCATTTTGAGGTCATGTTGTACAAAAAAGATGTATTCTAGCTTTAAACACTGGTGTGCAAGATGCTCCTGATTCAGAGAGGCTCAGAACTGGATGCAAACATTGGCAGATTCACCCTCCGGGGCATATGTTTATTGTGGGGAATGGCTGGCAGAATCACACACTTTGTTTACATTGTTTTTTATCTCAAGTTGTCTTTGAGCACCTACAGTTGAATTCACTTAAACTAAACGTGCATATGATGGGACCTAAGAAATACAATTAAAATGCATCCTTAAAGAGGAGGCAACACTTATCAGTGGAGATTAATGGGACCCTTTCTTACAAGGCCCCAAGCTTTCCACAAGGGGCTCTATTCTGTGTAAATGCTCAAGCAAGAGGGAGAGCCCCAACAGGCTTTCCTTGCCCTCCTCTTAAAACACTTCCCCAAGAGGACCCTCTACTGGCCCTGCAAGGAGAATACATAGAGCTCTGTCCATAGTAGACAAGGCCTCTGGACCCTGCCTCTGCACTCTCTATGCCCTCTTTCCATGAGCCCGCTCAGAAGACAACTTCCTTCTAAAGTTAATCTGAAGCACCACATGAAAGTCCTTACTAGAGGAGCCTCCCCCTGTCAGTTCCATCCTGGGCCCTGGAAAGGACTGATGTGGCCCCTGAAGGTCACTGACAGGCTCTCGTCACAGGTGTGCATTGGAGCATTCCCACCCCTGCCCTGCAGATCTGTGTCCCTCCCGCTGGATGCTCTCTGACAATCTCCTCCTTCCCCAACCCCATCAGCATCCCCAGAGTACAATGGGTGTTTGCCAGCAGGCTCCATGCACTACCAGATGCGGGCAGGAGACAAGCCACTTTTCAAGCCAACTTCAACAGACTACCAGACTGGCCAGTTTTGGCTGAATTTTGTCAAAGAAGGGATAAGGGAAGATCCCAGAGACCAACCAGCTCCTGGGACTGTGATAGTCCTGACAACTTTAATTTTATTTCCTTTAGTTCACCCACTGGGGTGCTCAGGTAGCTCCTGACCAAGCATTTGAAGGCGGACTCCTGGTACCATCTCCCTGCTCAGCTAAGGTGGACTTCTGGTACCATCTCCCTTTCCTTGCTAGACAAGCTATATGTGGCCTTTGGATGGAGATGACAAGGATGCTTACCATTCAGGAGTTTGCTGAATGGTTATGACACTTCTGTAGCTTTCTTCTCTACCTAGCCTCCCTATAGTATCCTTCTTCAAGAAAGGATAGGATATTTTCTTTATCATTGCTGTTCTCAATGTTACGTGGCCTAATATCACCTCCCTTCCACCAACATTCTTATAGAAAGGCTTTGCTGCAGGTGGCCCCATGAGAGGAGAGGGTAGAAATGCCCATCTCCCCGTCCTACTGGAAACAGGGGCCATCTGTACAACTTGCCCAAGGTCCAGTCATTTACAATGGAAAACACAATTCTTTCTGCTTGCATTTATGTGACTTACATTTTTTAATACCTCATATGGGGAAGAGGTTAGTACATAAATGGTACATCAACACTATTCTGAAAATTCTTTCTAAATGGAATTTTCCAACCATTTTTCTTCCAGAAGTCCCATGTATCAAACACACACACACACACACACACAGCAAAGAACAAAGGGGTATAAGTAGTGATGAGAGTTATACAAGCACAAAATTCAGAGTGCCTTGAAAAGTCCTCTAGGCCTCCTGTCTCAAATCTTCCCAGACACAATCATTTGAGCAGAAGAGACTCAGACTTGAGGTGTTTAGAAAGAAAAAAAGGATCAGAGGCCTACCACCTTCTTGCTAAGTTCCCAACTTCCTGCTCCCCACTTTATTCAGCCTATGCCTTTATGCTTTTTAAATTTCCTTGATGGTTTCTATGGCCACCAGAAGCCTGTTTTTGACTGCCTGCCAACATAATGTGCTGGAGGAGGCAGGCACCATGTCCCCACAGTAGATGACCCTGGAGGCAGGTAGTGCTTGACAGATATTTGCTAAATGGATGAATTCAAATATGGTACCTGTCACAGTAAATCATCCCTGACCTGTTACTACAGTTTGGATCTTAAATATCTCCCAAAGGCCCGTGTGTTAAAGGCTTGGTCCCCAGTGCTGTGCTATTAGGAGGTAGTAGAACTTTAAGAGGCGGGGCCTAGTAAGAGGTGTTTAGGTCATTGTGTTTTGGACCTCAGCCCCTTTCTCTTCCTATCTTTTTCTTCTTGATCAAGAGGTGGGAATTTTCTCTGCCACACACTCTCACCATTATCTATTGCCCCATCAGCCCCAAAGCAACTGGGCCAATCAATCATGAACTGAAATCTCCAAAACTATGAGTCTAAATGAGACTGTCCTCTTTACAAGTTGATTACCTCAAGGATTTATCCCAGTAATGGAAAGTGGACTAACATACCTGGGAAGGAAGACCAGCTTGGGTGCTTCTAGATGAAACAGATGAAGATTGTAGCCAAGTTAACACTGAAGGGATTGGACCCTGTCCCAAAAGGGACCATGCAGGTTAGTTAGAGATGTGTTTCACTTCTGGCCTATACCCCCTCCCTAGCTTTCTTACCAGGGGCACACATATCATGCCTGTCACTTAGAAGCCAGAGTTTAAAAATAAATCCAGCTATGTCCACAAACTAAGAAGTTAAAAGGAACAATAGCAACAAAAGAGATTAAAGAGTACAATATGTACAAAGGAAGTTTAATAAGATAAAGTAATTTGTTTGCATGAAAACATATCAAGATAGGAGAAAATTAAAATGTAGATAACAAGAGGGTGCTAGCTTCAAGAAACCAAAATGATTTATAAGTCATACTAAAACGAATAAAAAAATCAAGGATAAAAGTTAAGACAAAGAAGAAAACAAAAAATTCTTAACGGGAGTAGGAAGGAAATCAAGGCAGTTAAAAATTAATGCACTCATGAAACAATAATCAGAAACTTTGAAGAATTAAGACAATAAGTAAATTAAGCAATTGTTTATATGTAAACTGTTAAAATATTTTCATATTGCCCAAAAATATAAAGCTTGCAAAGCTAAGGTAATGGAACGTAAGATGCCAATAAGTTAAAAGCTGGCAATGGGAATTCTTGAAGCTTCTAAATGAAGTCACCATATGGTCCTTGGCAGGCATCCTCAGGGACCTTGCCTTGGTCAGCTTGTCCTTGTTCTTGTCCCTGTTCTAAGGTGCTGGTGGGGTCTGTGGGAAGCAGCCTTCAACAAGCACTGCCTCCCATCAGTCTGGCTCAAGCTGAGAGTGAGGGCCTCCCCTTAGACCTCAGCCCCTCCCACCATTGCAACATGATGCCTAGTGCTCCAGGGTTTCCACAGGCTCCTCCTTCTAGCTCACAAACATGGTGGAAGAGCCTTCTGAGTTTGACAAAACAAGAGTGAAAAGACAGACAACAGAAGAGAAATAGCATACATGTATTGTGTGCTGGGCACTGCACCATTCACAGACACTATGTCACTTTAGAGACGCCTCAGCTGACCTGCCGGGCTGACAACAGTATGCCCATTATCCAGATGGAAACCATAGGCCTGAGACCCATTTGCACTCTCCTTCAGCCTTCACTTTACTGCTACACTGTGCTGACTTCAGAGCATTCACATCTGATTCTCAGCAATTTTGTTTTTCCATGGCAACCATATCTGGTCTCTAATTTTGTGCTGACTTCTGGCTTATGATTCATTGCTGCTCTACATGCTTCTTGATGTGTGTGTGTTGCAAACTTTTTGTGTTCCAAGTAATAAAAAAAAAAAGAGGGGCTGGCATTAGATTTTCAATGCTACCTTCATCTTGAGCACTAAACATTAAGAAGTCATGCCACTGATGTTGTGTAATTGTGCTCCTTACAGATAGAGACTTCCAGGGCCTCTTTAGGATGTGGGCATCTCTGTAAATGTAGCTTAATGATGATGACTTTAATAGCAACCCTTTCTATGAGATGGAGCAAAGACATTAACTTCCTGATATGCTAATGATTTTCAAAAGATGAAAGTGTGTACCTTCCCAACAGAGAGGAGGGAAACTGCTAGGTCCACCCATGGAGGCCAGTCATCAGGCATGTTGACAGATCCGTGAACACATCTAGATGTGAAGCCATCTAGAACACAACTCCTGCCTTGTAGAGTCTGTCATTAGATCAGGTAATCACAAGGCAGCTGACAAGGTGAGGTGTGCTTGACCACCCATGGGATGTACAGACACTGAAGCAATGGGTTCAGAGGTGGACCAGGATTCACCTGAGATCTTGGTAAAGGTTTCTGAATTCCATGCCCGTCATTCGTTCAACAGAGTTCACCATAACTTCAGCCCCAAGGGTTGTTAAGCATTGGTTGTGCTCATTTATATCAAGCGTTACTGGCACAAAGTAGGCACTCAGTGAAGAGCACCTCTTAGCATGCATGGGTTCTATTTTTATGTATTTATTTTTTCATGCATAGGTTTTAAATGATGGTGGGAACAGTGTAGAATAGTCAGGAGGGCTGGGCACTAGAATAGTGGTCCCCAGTCCTATTCCTCTTTCCTGACAACATGACCAATTCAATTTCTCTAGCTCAGGGGTCTTCAACAAGGGCATTTTCCCCCCTGGGGGACATTTGGCAGTGCTAGAGACATTTTAGGGAAGTGTTTAGAGCCATTTTAGGGAAGAGGTGTGCAGTTGACATCTGCTGGGTGGAGGAAAGCGAGGCCTTCTGATAACCTGCAATGCACAGAGCAGCCTCCACAACAAAGAATCCTCTGGTCCCAGTGTCGACTGTGCTGAGGTTAGGAACCTGAGCTAGGTGAAGCACATGACTTAGCTGGTGAACAAATTGATGGGTGGGTTTTCCTGGATTCAGGACACACAAATCCAGTATTGAAAAAACTATTAGTTTTAGATTCTGAAATTTCAAAGAGAAGAATGGCCTGTTTAGACGTGAACTAATAATAAGTGATGTTATTAAACAGCACAAGTGTTATCTATTTCTAGCTTTTTTTTAAATTTAGAAATTATTTAGTTTCTAAAGGGTTAAAAATCAGGACTAATAAAAACAGTCCTCAGGACACAAGGATTTTAAATAAGCACTTTAGAAGTTTTCCCCCTGGTGGACAGAGGGGGAAATGCATGCAATGTCAGAAAACCTAGATGGTCCAAGTCAGCGAGTATTTCCCCTTCCACACTTGTCTAAGAAAGCAGGAAGACCACTGTTAACAGGCTGAATTGTGTCCCCATTCAGGGCCTGTTGAAACTCTTTCAGTTTTTCAGTTTTGACCATATTTGAAGTTAGGGCCTTTAAAGTGGTGTTTATGGTAAAATGGAGTTGCTCCAGTGGGTAGGCCCTAATTCACTCTCACTCTGACTGGTGTCCCAGTAAAAAGAGATTAGGACACGTGGAAAGGAAAGGTCAGGTGAAGAAACAGTAAGAAACCTAGCATCTTCATGTGCCAAAGAGAGAGAGACCTCAAGAGAAATGAAATCTGCTTACACCTTAATCTTGCACCGCCAGCCTCTAGAACTGAGAAAATACGTATCTGTTGTTAAAGCCACCCAAAGTGTGTGTATTTTATTAGTCTAACAGGTGAAGATGGCCGCTTTTCAGAAACAGGTTTCTCCAACAATGAGGAAGTTATACATTCAATCTATCATTGAGCACCTGTTCTTTAAACTTGAGTCTTTCCTATGAAAGACACATTTTGTACCTAATTGCAATATAATTTGGCTAAGACCTAAATGATGTGTCTATGTGAAAAGGTTTATGTCTCATCACAGAGTTTATTTGGCAGCATACTGGTGATACTTAATGGGAATTTACTTGCCTATCTGCTCCATTTGGGGATCTTAGTAGAACTATGTGCCTATTCATTGAAAATTCCAATTAAAAAATAAAATAAAATAGTCATTTATTTCTTATTGCAAAACTTACACATGGGTATTGTAGAAAATACATAAGCAAAAATAAGAAAATAAAATCTAATCACAATACCTTTGTAATCAGAGCAGATCATGTTTACACTTGTCATTTCTCATTCACAGCAGGGTATTTTTTTTCCTTCTCTATATATAGATGCTTAGTTAGTTTTGGTTCATTCATAAAAATTGAATCATACCGTATATGTTGCTTTTAATATTTCTCACCAACAATATATCATAAATAATTTTCCCATAATCCAGTATTTTTCCATATCATTATTTGTGTGACTTTAATACCCTGTTGTAAGACTATAATTTAATGAATCTTCTATCAATCATTTATTTCTAATTTTTTCTATTCTATACAATGTTATGATGAATAACCTACTAACCTTTATGTATCTACATGATCATTTTCTTGGAGTGCTAAATTTTGATTTTTAAAATCTAACTTTAATCCCCACTCAGAAGTGTGTGTGTGTCGGATCTCAAGCAATAATGATCTAAACCAGACAGCAAAAACAAGTGATTGCTGGTTAAGTCTGAAAGTATTCACCTTTTAGGCTGACTTATAACAATGATGGCAATCCATGGAGGACTGCTGGGAAATTAGCCAGGGGTGAGGAGTGAAAAAGAAGTGAATGTCCACACCTCTCCACAGCTGGGTTGAAAATGAAATGCCAGAAAATAAGACAGGAAATGCAAAGAGAGTTAAGGCATTTTAGTCAGCTTTGCATTGCTGACCAAATACCTGACAAGAACAATTCAGAGGTAGAAAGTTTATTTTGGCTCAAAGTTCCAGAGGTTCAGTCTATGGTTGGCTGAGTCCACTGCTATGGGCCTAAGGTGAGGTGGAGCATCATGACCCAAGGTCACCATGGAGAAAAGCTGCTCAGCTTATGGTGGGGATCAGGAAGCAGAGTGAGTGGGAGAGGCTGCATGGTAGATGCACCCATCCAGAGCATACTCCAGTGACCCACTCCCTTCAGCCATGTCCCACCTGTCTACAGTTACCATCCAGTCAGTCCATTCAAACTAGGATGGACTGATCATGTTACAGCTCTCATAATCTAATCATATCACCTCTGAATGTCTTAGGGGACAACTCGTGTCCAAATCATAACTTAAGGAATGAAGAAAACAGTTGTTGAAAGGAGTGGAGAGAGAAGACTGCAGGTGTGACTCGCTGTGACTGGTGTGCACAAGCCTCCTGGGAAGCCTAGCTGGCATAACTGTTATGCTCCACGTTCCCCTGGATGACTTGAAATATTTAGCTGGTTTCCTTGCATGGCCTAGGGCCCCTGCCACCAATGTGCACTCAGAAAAACAAAGAAGTGTAACACTAGACTTGGCAAAGCATGAAAAATAAGCAAATCTGTTGAGGGAGAAGTCATCTAACACTTTATGAAGTAAAACTTCAATGAATTTGATTATTCCATTTCACACCTCTAGTTGCTCCATTAATGTGGAAAATCTAAATTATCTGTAATGGGGTATGTGTCCAGGGAGTCCAGTTTAGGCCATTACTTTGACAATAAGTGATATCTGTATGCTTTAATTAATTCTGTTAGCACTGACCAGAGTGATGCTTATTGTGTCAAAACTGGGCCAATATGACTGTGGGTGAGGACCACACAGTTTGGTAATAAAAAGCAATCTAGGTATACAGAGAATATTCTAGAAAAATGTTTCAAGCCACACATACCAGTACCTGACTTTCTGGTTCCTGGTTCCAATTCTTTTCTATTATTATGCCTCCATTAGAGGTTGAGTATCCCTCATCCAAAAATCCCAAATTCAAAATGCTCCAAACTTCAATACTTTTTGAACACTGACATGAGACCACAAGTGGAAAATCCAGTACCATCAAATTTGGTTCATGCACAAAATCCTTTGAAATATTGTATAAAATTGTCTGCAGGCTATGCGTATCAAGTGTATATGAAACGTAAACTCTATGTTTAGACTCAATTTGTTAATAAAAATATGAAAAAAATTCAAAATCAGAAACACTTATGATCCTTAGTGTGTTGGATAAGGGATGCTCAACCTGTACTTATTGCTGACCTCAGTGGTTGTTGTGAACCCTAGTTAGCCACTTGTCATGAACTTTTGGCCACCAGTACCTCACTCTATCCTCTAAAAACAGAAGAGTTAAATCTACTTACTCTTGGGAACTTCATGAGTCCTTCTCATCCTTGAGGTTCTGGTCTTCCCAGGATCTATGCTGCCCTGTCATGGTAAACTGGGAAGGCAGGTTTATGACTGAATTGGAGGAATCTAACTTTAAGAGATGCATATCTTTCTAAAATCCAGTCATGGTATTTGGGATTTCAAACATCCAGATGGGGAGAGTAAAAAAAAAAAAAAGGTCACTGGTGATTAGTAGACACAGATATGTTCCCTTGAAAAGAAGAAACCCCCATGGCTGTGTCTGACCCAATACAATTCCATCTTGTTGTGGGAGCTGTGATCCCATGGGCTTTGTAGCACAGGTGACCCCTGTTGTGATCATAGGGGACATTCATGGCATGAAGCCAAGGCTCACCAGAGCCTCATTATGAGATCTGGAAACGCTTGTGGAGGGAGGTTGCCTGTCAGCGAGGGTGTTCTTGCAAGAGCTCTGTGAGCCCCTGTGAAAGAACCTGTGATGAGAAGGTTGCAGAAGAAAGAAAAGGGAAGGACACAGAAGATGGGAAAACTTAGGACAACCAGCGACAAGAAGTAGTCATCATTATTATCAGCTCTGGATCCAAAAGGTTGGGGGTGATTGCACTTACACTTTTATTTCCAAGTAGGTGTTGGATGTCTACTTCAGAATATTCATCTGGAATCTTTGCAGGCCAAGATATCTTCAGCAGGACACCAACAAACTAAAAATGAAGAAAGAAGTTTGTAAACTGGAGTGCATTAAAATGAAGAGCTCTGTTCAAAAGAGAGTGCAAAGGTGGCCCACAGAGTGGGAGAAGGCATTTGCAGTGTGTACAGCTGATGAAGGCCTTGTTTCCAGGACTCAGGAAGAACCCCTGCTAATCAAGAAAAAAGACAGGCAACCAATAGAGATATGGGTTAAAGCCTTGTTACTTCATAAGAGAGGTAATCCAATGACCAAATATGAAAAGCTTCTTAGTTTTATTCATTATTAGGGAAAAGCAAGTTAAACCATGAGATACCAGTACATAATTATGAGGATATCTGAAATTAAAATGATGGCAATATCAAGTGTTTGCAAGGATGCGTAGTGGGAAATGTAAGTTGATATAATCACTTTGGAAAACTTCCTGGAAGTATTTACCTAAAGCGGATCACATGCTAGCTGTTATACTTTTAATCACAAATGTCCCCCAAAGGCTTATGTGTTGAAAGCTTGGTCCCTAACTGATGGCATTGTTGGGAGGTGGTGGAACCTTTAGAATATGGGACCTAGTGGAAGGAAGTTAGGTCACTGGAGGGATGCCCTTTATGGAGATATTGGACCCTGGCCCCTTCCTTTTTCTTCACTTCCTGGCTACCATGAGGTAAGTAGCTTTGCTCCACCATGTGCTCCCTTCCTTGCAGGTCTGCTTTGCCTCAGGCCCAAAACAACAGGGCCAAGTGACCATGGACTGAAACCTCTGAAACCATAAACCAAAATAAATCTTTCTTCCTTTTAAATTAATTATCCCAGGAATTGTTACAATGGCCAAAAGCTGACGAACATACATACTCTACAACTTAGATTTTCCATTCCTATGGAGACACCCAACTGAAGTGCATACATTGTGCATCAAAAGATGTGTGCAATGTTATTTAGAGAAGCATAATTTGCAATAGTCCAGGAGAAGAAACCCATCTGCCTTAAAAGGGGCAATAGAATGGGCAAATACATGGTAGGATATTCTCACAATAAAATGCCATTCAGTTATGATTCTTCAAATATGATTCCTGGGCCAGTAGCATTAGCGTTATGGGGCAACTTGTTAGAAAAACCGACTTCGGGGTGAAGGGTCTCACTCAAATCCATTGAGTCGAAAACTCTGGGAATAGAACCAGCAATCAGTGAATGTTTTAACTAGTCCCCAGGGAGATTCTGGTGTAGGCTAAACTTTGAGAACTGCTGCTATACAGCAACAGGACTAGGCCAAATACAATTCCATGCAAAACAACAACAACAACAACAAAAAACCTTTATGTTGAGCAAAAGATGTCAGACACAAAAGAGTGCATGTTGAATGACTTCATCTACACAAAGCTCAAAAATAGGCAGAACTGATTTGTCCTGTTAGAAGTTGGGGTTGGGGCCAGACTAGGGTGAGGCAAGGTGAATGCCTAGGGTAAAAGTGTAAGGGGCACATGTACTTGACACTTGACAGTGGACACCTCTTATATTTTGCACTCTAGGCACCTTAGCTGGTTCTAGCTTTGGTCAGGGTGATGGTTATTCTAGAAGGAGCATAAGGGGGCCATCTGGGCCTTTGTCAATATTCTGTATCTATATCTGGGTGCTGGTTGCACCAGGGCTTTCAGTTCCTAAAAATTTATCACCCTACACACATATATATATGTATAATTGCTGTACTTCTTTGTATGTAAATATAGTTTAATATTTCAATAAAATATTACATATAAGCCAGGTACAGTTGCACACGCCTGTAATCCCAGCACTTTGGGAGGCTGAGACAGAAAAATCGCGAGTTCAAAGCCAGCCGCAGCAACAGTGAGGTGCTAAGCAACTCTGTGAGACCCTGTCTACATAAAACACAAAATAGGGCTGGGGATATGGCTCAGTGGTTGAGTGCCCTTGAGTTCAATCCCCCGTACCAAAAAAAAAAAATTACATATATATTCAATTAAATGATATCCAATTGCAGTGACATAGCCTTTGAATATAATTGCTTCCAGGCTATGATCATTTATTTTAATGGGCTCAGAAAGTAGCCAAAAAATAATTCTGAATCAAATCTGGGAGATGATATATGAGATTTTTGTTCCAAAAAGTGAGATGGAATTTCTGATATATTTAAAATGAACTCTGAAGGTCATTGCCAAGGATAAGGGTATTCCAAATGTGCCCTGAGTGCAAGTAAACTTTGGAAAAGAGCATGATTTTCCAGAGTTTTGTGGGGGGCACCTCCCTGAAGCCTGTGATCTCTGATGCTAACAGATCAGTCACCTGGTATTGTAGGCACAGCTGGTGAAGAGTCCACATCCTCTGTCACTTGCTTTTTAGGAAGGCAGTGGTTTTTATTGGACCCACTACTTCTGTTTTCCTTTATGCCTTAGTGAGATGTATGAGTGGCTTGTCCCACCTGCATTGATGAACATAAAAGGAAACATCCTCACTGGCTATGCTTCATGCAGCTGGGCTGGAGTTCATGGTAACACACTGAGGAAGCCAGATCTTAGGAAGCAACAGCCTTCTGTTTAGACTATGAAGAAAATACAAACAAATAATTATAACATTCCTGGCTGGATGTTGGTATGAATCTGATGGAAGACCGAACTGTTGGCCAGAGGAAGTCAATGATCCCTGACACTCAGACCCTGGGCTAGGTTGCTGTCGCCTTCTGAATAAAGGAAGTTGCCTTCTGGAAGCAGAGAGTGAAAAATGACTCAATAACAATCTCTTCTTGAGATTAGAATCTGAATGAAAATGCATGAGTATTGCAGCAAAGCCCTTAGAGCATCCTGTGTGAATAGAGATGGAAAAGGGACTTGGCACTTCCTGGCTGCTTGCCTTCCCGGGGTTCTAACCTAGTCTGAGACAGACCCTGCTCCTGACCCTGCTAAGCAGAGTCCTAGGCAAGCTGGCAGGAACAGTAAACCAGTGCTCCAACCTGGGATATGTAAAGACACAACAGGCCTGGCCAAGGGCCTGTCTGATGTGACAAGCAGCCAATGAGAGGAGCTCTGGGTCTCTTTCAGTATTGCTTCACTGTCTAAACTCTCTAGGAATTTTGTTGAATACTTAAGTACTTCAGCAAGTATTTCATCCTAGTTCCCTAGCATGGCAGTGTATTAATTGCTAGGGATATGTCCCAAGACCCCCAGTAGATGCCGGAAACCTTGAATAATATGAAGTTCTGTAAGTTAATGGCTTTTCCATCTTCACTAAGCACTAATCACACACTGTGGCAGAAACTTTTGTAGTTTGAAGTGCAAGAGCAAAACCAGCACTCTGCTTTTTCCTTGTACACAATCACAAAGATAGAATATTTATTCTTTTTTTAGTGAAGGAATTATTCATTTTATTACGAAACATAAATTTTAAAGAATAGCATGATAACTTCTTTTTATATGCCAAAAATAATAGATCATTCCAGGAGTCATTATGGCACCCTTTATCTCACAGAAGGGTGCATTTTTTAAAAAAATTTATTTGTTTTAATCAGTTGTACGTGACAGCAGAATGCTCTCCAATTCACTGTACACAAATGGAGCTAATTTTTCACTTCTCCGGTTGTACACAAAGTAGGGTCACGTCATTCGTGCAATCACACATATATCCAGGGTAATGATCTTCATCTCATTCCAGCATCTTTCCTACCCCTATGCCCCCTCCTCTCCATGCCTTTTTCCCAATCTAAACTCCACTCACCCAATGCCCCTCCCCCCATTATGGATTAGCATGCTTATCAGAGAAAGCATTTGACCTTTGGTTTTTGGGGATTGGCTTACTTCACTTAGCATGATATTTTCCAACTCATTCCATTTACCTGCAAATGTCATAATTTTATTCTCTTTTATTGCTGAATAATATTCCATTGTGTATATATACTACAGTTTCTCTATCATTCATCTATTGATGGGCATCTACATTGGTTCCAGTTTGGATATTGTGAATTGTGATGCTATAAACACTGATGTAGCTGAGGCACTGTAGTATGTTGTTTTTAAGTCTTTTAAGTATAGACAGAGGAGTGGAATAGCTGGGTCAAATGGTGGTTCCATTCCAAGTTTTCTAAGGAATCTCCATACTGCTTTCCAGATTGGTTGCACCAATTTGTGGTCAGTGTGCCTTTCCTCCCACATTCTCGCCAACACTTATTTTTGCCTGTGTTCTTGCTAACTGTCTTTCCAGCTGGAGTGAGATGAAATCTTAGAGTAGTTTTGATTTGCATTTCCTTAAATACTAAAGATGTTGAACATTTTTTCATATATTTGTTGATCTATTGTATATCTTCTGAGAAGTGTCTGTTCAGTTCCTTAGCTCATTTATTGATTGGTTTGTTTGGGGTTTTTTTGAGTCCTTTATCCTGGAGATGAGTGCTCTATCTAATGTGCGTGTGGTAAAAATTTGCTCTCATTCTGTAAGCTGTCTCTTTACCTCATTGATTATTTCTTTTGCTGAGAAGAAGCTTTTTAGTTTGAGTCCATCCCATTTATTGATTCTTGATTTTATTTCTTGCACATTAGCAGTCTTGTTAAGGAAGTCGGGGCCTAATCCAACATAATGAAGATTTGGGCCTACTTTTTCTTCTATTAGGTGCACTATCTCTGATCTAAATCCTAGGTCCTTCATTCACTTTGAGTTAGGTTTTGTGTATGGTGAGAGATAGGAGTTTAATTTCATTTTGCTGCATATGGGTTTCCACTTTTCCCAGCACCATTTGTTGAAGAGGCTATCTTTTCTCCAATGTATGTTTTGGGCACCTTTGTCTAGTATGAGATAACTGTATTTATGTGGGTTTGTCTCTGTCTCTTCTATTCTGTACCATAGGTCTACATGTCTGTTTTGCTGCCAGTACCATACCATTTCTGTTATTATGGCTTTGTAGTATAGTTTAAGGTCTAGTATTGTGATGCCTCCTGTTTCTCTTTTCTTGCTAAGGATTGCTCTGGCTATTCTGGATCTCTTATTCTTTTTTTTGGTACTGTGGGTTGAACTCAGGGGTACTCGACCACTGAGCCATATCCTCAGCCCTATTTTGTGTTTTATGTAGAGACAGGGTCTCACTGAGTCACTTAGCGCCTTGCCGTTGCTGAGGCTAGCTTTGAACTCACGATTCTCCTGTCTTAGCCTCCCTAAGTGCTGGGATTACAGGCTTGAGCCACCGTGCCCAGCTCTCTTATTCTTCAAATGAATTTTATGATTACTTTTTCTATTTCTATGAGGTATGATGTTGTGATTTTAATTGGTATCACAATGAATCTGTATAGCACCTTTGGTAGTACGGCCATTCTGATAACATTAATTCTGCCTATCCAAGAGCGTGGGAGATCTTTCCATCTTCTAAGGTCTTGTTCAATTTCTTTCTTTGGTGTTCTGTAGTTTTCCTTGTAGAGGTATTACACCTCTTTTATTAAACTGATTCCCAAGTATTTTATTTTATTTTATTGAGGCTATTGTGAATGGGGTGGTTTTCCTCTTTTATTAAACTGATTCCCAAGTATTTTATTTTATTTTATTGAGGCTATTGTGAATGGGGTGGTTTTCCTAATTTCTCTTTCAGAGGATTCATCAGTGATATATAGAAATGCATTTGATTTATAGGCATTGATTTTATATCCTGCTACCTTGCTGAATTCACTTATTATTTCTAGAACTTGGTGGAATTTTTTTGATCCTCTAAGTATGGAATCATGTCACTGGCAAATAATGATAGGATGAGTTCTTCTTTTCCTATTTGTATCCCTTTAATTTCTTTCATCTGTCTAATTGCTCCTGCTAGAGTTTCAAGGACTATGTTGAATAGCAGTGGTGAAAGAGGGCATCCCTGTCTTGTTCCAGTTTTTAGAGGGAATGCTTCCAATTTTTCTCCATTTAGATTGATATTGGTCTTGGGTTTAGGATAGGTAGCTTTTATAATATTGAGGTATGTTCCTCCTATTCCTTGTTTTTCTAGTGTTTTGAACATAAAAGGGTGTTGTATTTTGTCAAATGCTTTCTCCACATCAATTGATAATATCATATGATTCTTGTCTTTGAGTCTATTGATGTGATGGATTATGTTAATTGATTTCCATATGTTGAATCAACCTTGCATCCCTGGAATGAACCCCATTTGATCATGGTGCACTATTTTTTTAAATATGTTTTTGTATGTGATTTGCCAGAATTTTATTGAGAATTTTTGTATCTATGTTTATCAGGGATATTGGTCTGAAATTTTCTTTTTTGATGTGTCTCTGTCTGGTTTTGGTATCAGGGTGATGCTCGCCTCATAGAATGAGTTTGGAAAGATTCTCTCCTTTTCTATTTTGTGAAATAGTTTGAGGAGTATTGATATTAATTCTTCTTTGTAGGTCTTGTTGAACTCGGCTGAGAATCCATCTGGTCCTGGGCTTTTCTTGGTTGGTAGGCTTTTGATGGCATGTCCTATTTCCTTGCTTGAAATTGATCTGTTTAAGTTGTGTATGTCCTTCTTGGTTCCATTTGGGTAGATCATATGCCTCTAGAAATCTGTAAATGTCTTCAGGGTTTTCTATTTTACTGGAGTATAAATTTTCAAAATAGTTTCTGATTGTCTTCTGTATTTCAGTAGTGTCTGTTGTGATGTTTCTTTTTTCATCAGATATTTTAGTAATTTGTGTTTTCTCTCTCCTTTTTGTTAGGGTGGCTAAGGGTTTATCAATTTTATTTATTCTTTCAAAGAACTAGCTTTTAGTTTTGTTAGTTTTTGAATTGTTTATTTTGTTTCAATTTCATTGATTTCAGCCCTGATTTTAATTATTTCCTGTGTTCTACTTCTTTTGGTGTTGATTTGTTCTTCTTTTCCTAGGGCTTTAAGATGTAATGTCAGGTTGTTTTTGTTTGTTTGTTTGTTTGTTTGTTTGTTTTTTACTTTTTCTTCTTTTAATAAAAGAGCTTAATCCAATGAACTTTCCTCTTAGCACTGCCTTCATAGTGTCCCAGAGATTTTGGTGTGTTGTTTCAGAATTCTTATTTACCTCTAAGAAATGTTTTATCTCCTCCCTGATGTCTTCTGTTATCCATGCATTATTCAGTAACATGTTTTTTAATCTCCAGGTGTTGAATTAGCCTTTATTTTTTTTATCATTGATTTCTAATTTAATTCCATTATGGTCAGATAGGATGCAGGGTAGTATCTCTAATTTTTTTGTGTGTTTGCTTTGTGGCATAACATATGGTCTATTTTAGAGAAGGATTCATGTGCTGCAGAGAAAAAAAATGTATTTGCTCATTGATGGATGAAATATTCTATGTGTCTATAAAATTTAAATTATTGATTGTATTCCTGAGTTCTGTAGTTTCTTTGTTTAGTTTGTTTGGAAGATCTATCCAGTGGTGAGAGAGGTGTGTTAAAGTCACCCAGAATTATTAGGTTGTGGTATATTTGATTCTTGAAATTGAGAAGGGTTTGTTTGATATATATAGCTGCACCATTGTTTGAGGCATATACATTTATGATTATTATGTCTTGTTGATGTATAATTCCCTTAAGAAGTATTAAATGTCCTTCTTTTTCCCTCCTAACTTTGGTCTGAAGTCCACTTTATCTGATATGAGGATAGAAATTTCTCTTGTTGGGGCTGGGATTGTAGCTCAGTGGTAGAGCGCTTGCCTTGCATGCGTGAGGTCCTGGGTTCGATCCTCAGCACCACATACAAAGCAATAAAATAAAGACATTATGTCCATCTACAACTAAAAAAATATTTAAAAAAAAAAAAAGAAATTTATCTTGTTTACATGGTCCATGTGAGTGGTATATTTTCCCCCATCCTTTCACCTTCAGTCTGTGGATGTCTTTTCCTATGAGTTGAGTCTCTTGAAGGTAGCATATTGTTGAGTCTTTTTTGAAAAAATTGAATCTGCCAGTCTATGTCTTTTTATTCACAAGTTTAGACCATTGACATTCAGGGTTATTTTTGAAATATGGTTTGTATTCCCAGTCATTTTGGTTTATTTTCAGTTTTTAACTTGACTGAGATCTGCTGAGACCTGAATTGGTCTCCCCCTATATGTAATATGATGACCTTTAAAACTATCCTTATTCTGTATGCTAGGAATTTTTATTATAATGTGCCTTGGTGTAGATCTGTTGTAATTTTGTACATTTCTTGTCCTATAAGCCTCTTATATTTGATTTTCCAATTCATTATTAATGTTTGGGAAATTTTCTGATATTATTTCATTGAAGAGATTGTGCATTCCTTTGGTTTGAATCTCTGTGCCTTCCTTTATCATGATAAATCTTAAGTTTGGTCATTTGGTGTTATCCTATAATTCTTGGATGTTCTGTTCATGGTTTCTTATCCTCTTCACTGTGTGGTCAATTTTATTTTCAGGATTGTATATTTTGTCTTCACTGTCTGAGGTTCTGCCTTCCAAATGATCTAGTCTGTTGGTGATGCTTTCTATTGAGGTTTTTTTAATCTGGTTTATTGTTTCCTTCTCTTCAAGGATTTCTGTTTCTGTTTTTATTTTTTTCTGAATCTCTATCTCTTTCTTGAAGTAATCTTTTTCTACTGGTATTTACTCTCTTATCTCTTTGTTGGAATGACCAATGGTTGCCTGTATTTGCTCTCTTGTCTCTTTCTTGGAGTGATCAATTGCTGCCTGTATTTTCTCTCTTATGTTATTCTTTGATTCACAGATCATTGTAATTATGTACATTCTGAACTTCTTCTCTGACATTTCATCTACTACACTGTCAATGGATTCTACTATTGTAGTATCTTGGTTTGTTTGGGCCACTTTCCTCCCTTGTTTTGTCATGTTGTCCATGTGTCTTCCTCTCTTACAGTGCAGATCGGAGGTATCACAGTTTCTGCCCTATAATCTTGTAGTGTCCTTGCAGGTTACCAATAACTCATCTTTAAGGGGGAGATCAATGTTTACAATACCCAATGTGAACAATATGCAGCCATAAATCTAGTAGCTCCTATTTGGACAATTACAGTTTTATTGCTAAAACACATTAAACAGTAATGATGTGTTCAATTATCATCAACTATATAGTCAGTGGGCTTACAGTATACAGGTTTACAGTTTCTAATGGAGGACAGAAAAAAGGGGGGTGTAGAATGAGATGTTTATGAGGTAGGATGTGTAGGATATGAGAATATAGAGGTATTAGATTATAGGAAAAGTGAAAGGGGAATCAAAAGAAGTTGGCTGTTAGCAGGAGAAAAAAGAAAAAGAAGTGCCCCCATGCAGGGCTCTCTTTTGCCTCTACAACAAGATGGTGTCTATTAGCACACCTAGTAGGCATAGTTCTGGTGTAACCAGGCCTGCAGAGACCTTGCTGCTGGGCTTCCAGGCCCTAGTCAGTTCCCAAGGTGGAAGCTGCCCCAACTAAAGATGGCAGAGGCAGCAGCAGAAGTAACCCAAGATGGTAGTGGTTGTGTCCCAAGATGGAAAAGACCGCATTCAGAGATGGGCATGGAAGGCAGGGCCATGCGATGGCTTTGGGCAGCCTATGCAGAGATGCAACACTCTGGCATGTGGTGCTGCAGCAGCAGCTGCCTCAAGGTCCTATCCATTGTCCCATGTGGAGGCTACCACATGGGAAGGACTATGACAGTAACTGCAGTGTCCCAAGGTGGAGGCGGTCTGGAGTGAGCCACACAATAGTAGATGGGGATCCACAGTAAGGTCGGGTCCTATCTCTGCACAGACATGGTCAGGTGCCAGAATATTCATTCATATCCTAGATCTTAGCAACCTCAGCATATGATTTTTAAAAAATTTTTAAGCCAAGAACTCTATCTTTTCACTTAAAGGAAGTCCTTTAAGGCTTCTCTTTGGTACATCCAAATTGCCAGCAAATACATGCATATTTGTAGTACAATTCACAATAGCTAAGTTATAGAACTAGCCTAGGTATCTGTCAAAAATGAATGGTTAAAGAAAATGTAGTATATATACACAATGGAGTTTGAAGTTTTATTCAGTTTCGAGTTTTATTCATAAAGAAGAATAAAATTATGTTATTTGCAAGAAAATCAATGGAGGTGAAGGACATCACATTAAGCAAAATGCACCAGACTCAGAAAGCCAAGGGTTGGTTGTATAGTTTCTCTCATATGTGGAAGCTAGAGAGAAAAAAATGGGAAGCAAAAGCTCATGAAAATAGAAAGACCAGTGGAGTAGAGGAAGGGAATCAGGGGGAGGGAGAGTGAAGGACAAGGGGAGATATTGGGGAATGATAATAATCAAATTATGTACATGTATGAATATGCTACCATGAGATTCACTATTCTGTATAATTATTATGTGCCAATAAAACATCCCCCAAAGAGCTCATCTGTTAGGCAATGTAGCAGTGTTCAAAGGTCGAAATAATGGACTATGAGATTTGTAATCTCATCAGTGGATTAATCCACTTGTTGGATTAATAATTTGAATGAACTATTAGATGGTAACCATAGGTAGGATGGTAACCATAGGATATGGCTGAAGAAGGTAGGTCACTGAAGGTGTGGGCTTGGGCTATATTGGTTCCTGACCCCTTCCCTCTTTCTCCATCTCTAGCTATGTTTCCTCTGCTGCCATGAACTGAGCAGTTTCCCTCCACTGTGCCCTTCTGCTATGATGTTCTGCTTTGTTTCAGGTCCAGAACAATGGAGCTGACTGACCACAGTGAGACCTTGAAAACCTTGAACCCAACATAAAGTTGTTCTTGTCAGGTATTTTGATCATAGTGACTAGCACAACTGTAATACCACGACAGTCAATCTGATAGCTGAGACAGCTACTAAATGACTAACAGGCAGATGGAATAGATAGCATGGACATGCTAGACAGAAGGATGATTCACATCTGAGGCAGGACACAGTGATATGGTTCAAGATTCCACAATGCTACTCAGAACAGGATGCAATTTAAAATGTATGAACTGTTTATTTCTGAAATTTTCCATTAAATATTTGCAAACTGCAGTTGAACATGAGTAAATGAAATTGTGGAGCTTAAAAATGCCAGTAAGGGGGGCTCTGGTATATTCTTCTTCAAAAGCACTCTGGTAGGTTCCTTTATTATTTAGTTCAGCATCCAGGTGCTTATGTGAGGAATCATGGCAACAATGCCTTCTGTTTCTGTCTGGCATGCAGCTACTTTCCACCACCCTAAAGTCACCATCCTTGCTCAAGTTCCCCTCCCTATATTATGGTCATAGCCTCCTAACTGTCTTGTATCTACCCTTGCCCCTTGTCCATCTCTCCTCTGTCAGAAGCCAAACCCCAGCAAGCACAACAACAAGACCCAACCCCTTGGCCCCTGAGGAGCTCTTGTTTCCCTTGGATTCTTTGATGTGTTGTGGCCTTGCTGACCATGGAGGTACAGGCCTTCCCAGTCTTAGCTATGTTCTAGAGACGATAGTAAATGACTGGCTTGTGAACATCTTTCATGTGCAACCAATCAATCCAGAGCCCATATTCTATTACCTCCTCTAAACTCCTATCCACTCTTTCCCTGTTCTAAATCAGCCCTGGACCAGGTACCAGACAACTAGGGACAGCTGGGAGTCTGCTGAAATTATTCAAAGCAGCCAATCATAAGCCTGCTCAACATTTCACCCTACCTGTTCTGTTCCTTCCCACAGAATCCACAATAAAAGCTCTTTTATTGCTTCTCATTGCTTCTGCCCCCTGACCTACCCTGGTCCTTCCCTGCATTGCTCCCAGAGACATGGTATACTCCCTTCCCTTGGTAACTGTGAAGATAAACAGCTTTCTTTTCAACAGAACTTTTCCTCCTGATTGGCTTTGCCATCCCTGAATAATAACAAACATCTCAGAGGGAAAGTCAAGGTTTCCACATGGCCCAGACTCTGATGTCCCACTATGGTAGCCCCTAGTCACATGTAGCTAGTGAGCATTTGAAAATTGTCTAGTCAAAATTGAGACATGCTATGAGTATAGAAATACAGTGTCAAAGACTTAATAATGAATAAAAAAGAAAATAAAATATAAACTAATTTTTATATTGACCACATTGAAATAACATTGTAGACATATTGGATTAAATAAGATACATTAAAATTAATTTCCAGGAGGACAGGGCATGAGGATCCCAGGTTCTAAGCCAGCCTCAGCAATTTAGCAAGGCCCTAAGCAACATAGCAAGACCCTGTCTCTAAATAAAATTATTTTCAAAAAGAGATGGGGATGTGGCTCAGTGGTTAAGCACCCCTGAGTTCAATCCCTGGTACCAAAATGATAATAATAATTTCACCTGTTTATTTTTTAGTGCAGCCACCAGAACATTTAAAATTACACTGTGGTTGCACCATGTTTCTATTGGACACTGCTGGTCTATAGGGCTATAGCTGGTCTATTCCTGCCACTTTTCTGCCTTCAGATTCCCTTTTTGACCTCAGTCCACATCACACTGGCCTCTTGGGTGTCCCTGAATGCTCAGGACATTGTCATTGAATGTCAGCTGCTTCCTCAGGACCTTTGTATTTAGCAGTCTCTTTAGCTGGAAGATTCCTCCCATACCTGCATGACGGGTTGCAGACTTCCCTTACATCTCTACCCACTGTCACCTGCCCTGGCTTTCCTTCCTAAAATGTCAACATTGCTCCAATTCCTATCTCTCTCTCCTGCTTTGTTATTCATGCTTAATATGTACTTCTAGCTAATATTTGCCTCTTTATCTTATTTCTGATCTATGTCCCCACCAGCATGAATGGCAGGCAGGGATTTTTGCCTCTTTTGTTCTTTGCTATATCCCACGTGCCTGGAAAAAATGGGGCTTCAGACATAGCCCTGCTTGATAAATATTTGTTGAATGAAAGAATACAGAATACAGGCTTTTAGCCTCAGGATCCTCATTTCAAATGAGAAAATTCAAATATACATAACAGATAACAGCAGTGCCAGGGGTGGTGCTGAAGCAGGTGAACAAACTAGAGAGTTAGGAACTGCACCAACAGAGGCCTGGCCACAGCTGAGAGGCCCTCAGACCAATTCAGACCTGCTAACTCTGATAATAGAAGGGGCAGAGGTGGAACACACTGGAAAGAGAGAACAGAGAATTTACATTTTTAGAGAACATCTCCTAAGATTAATGTACTCACTCAATAAAATCAAATCTTGGTACCATGCCTTATTTTTTGGAGCGGGATTTGATGCATTGGGCTGACTTGCAGGGCAAACGATCCAGGGACTTCCTGCAGGGTCCTAGGCTCCACCCCAGAATTATGAGTTAAAAATCTGCATTTTAATCCAGTCCCAGTGAATCCTGTGTATATTGCTGCTCAAACTATAGTATGCTTCATCAACAGATGAATAGAAAGACATGGTGTGGTATATACACCATAATGGAATATTATTCAGCCTTAAAGATGAAGGATATTCTAATACATGCTACAATATGGATGAACCTCTAGGACATTATGCTAAGTGAAATACGCCAGGTGCAAAATGACAACTTTTGTACACTATTTCCACTTACATAATTTATCTGCATAGGCAAACTGCATAGAGACAGAAGGTAGAATGGTAGTTGCTGTGGCTGGGAAGAGGGGAAAATGGGTTGTTGCTTAATGGGTACAGAGTTTCAGTTTAAGTTGATAAAAAAAAATGTTCTTTGGATGGCTGGCTGGTGGTGGTTGCATAGCAATGTGAATGTGCTTAATGCCACTGAAATGTACACTTAAATAAGGCCACAATGGTAAGTTTTACATTTCTATATATTATCATAATAAAAAAATGTAGCTTGCTTATCAGTATCCTGGTTTGGGTCTGAGAATCTGCATGGCTGAAGAGTTTTCTGAGTGATGCTGATGCTGCCAGCTCCAGAACTTCTGTGTAGCAGACACAAGTCCAGCATGATGACCTCCCCGTCTCCCAGCATCTGGATCCAGTGTTGGGCCAAGGCTGAGCACTGTGGCTGTTGTCGCCAAGGTTCAACCATTTTGGTTAGTTTTAGTTTGGACAATAAACATGAGGAGCCCCTGCACAAACCACCCTAATTCTGGGAGTGACTTCTTTAAAAGTTTCCTCAAGCCAAGTGCAGTGGTGCATGCCTGTTATCCTAGCAACTCGGAAAGCTGAGGCAGAAGGATTGCAAGTTTGAGGCCAGTCTAAGTAATTCAACAAGTTCCTGTATCAACATTTAAAATAATAATAATAAAATAAATAGATAAAAGAGCTGATGATGTAGCTCTGTGGTAGAATGCCCCCGGGTTCAATCCCCAGTACCGGGGTGGGATACTGTCAAGTGACACTATTCATCACATGCACCAAGGGGAATATTCTCTGATGAGGGTTTGTGTAACAGCATGTTATATATAGAAAGCCCATACAAATCAACAAAGAATGAGAAACATCCTAACGAGAAAATAATTCCATGTAATAAAATAAAAAATGCAGATGGCCAATAGTGTCAAAAATGGTAAATCTCATTAGTAATCAAATTTGCAAAAACACATAAGAGGAATGCATTTATTCATAGATTGGGCTAGAAAACAAAATAAAAAGAAGAATAACCCATGCTGGTTTGGGTGTAAAGAAAACGTCCCACATTTTCAGATTAGAGGACTTGTTAAATCAATACATTGGTGGAGCCATTTGGCAATATATATCAAAAGCCTTAAAAAGACAGTGCTCTTTTTATTATTCCACTTCCAGAAGGTACTTCTTAAGAAGCAAGTGAATATCTAAACAAAATAGATGCACAAGATTTCTTCTTGCAATGCTATTTATAGTAGCAAAAATAATCCAAGCTTCCTAAATAATTGGCAAAACACATTATAGCTATGTAAAAGAATGCTATACAGCCACTTCATTTTGTTTCATTTTTTCATGTTTGTTGTTTGAGACACTGCTCTCTATGATGCTCAAGCTGGTCTTGAATTTATGAGCAGGATCCTCCTGCCTCAGCTTCCTGAGTAGCTAGAACTACAAGCACGCACCACTGCACCTGGTGCATAGAGAAGCTTCATATCATGCTGTGAATTATGGTTCTATCTTATCTGGCTAGATGTTCAGCATATATGAGTTGAAAAAATAATTTTAAAAGGTCATATATAATATAAATCAAATTCATTTAAAAGGGCATGTATATTTAAAAGGGATATATATATATATATATATATATGAGGAAAATTCTGCAATCACTACAGTGGCTGTTTCTGGATAACAAGACTTGGAGTTATTTCAATTTTATTTCTGCTTGTTGCTTTCTGTATTGTCTAATTTTTATATGATGGTTGTGTATTACCAGACTCTTTTTTTCAAACCTCTCATGTTGGCACATGAAAAGTACACAAAAGAAACCATAGTGACAAAGATTAAAGGTGTTTACCAGGCTGAGCTCTGTGTAATGTGAGATTGCTACAGGTAAATTGAAAAAGCAATAATTGGACTGAATGTCAAAGGACAAGCCATTCAAAGAAGCAGCAATCCCTTGGGAAGAAGAAGTCCTTGTGTTTACCAAGCTTTCAGTTACCAAACCTGAACCATAAAGAAGTGAATTCACAAATGGCATAATTCTATAGGTAGAAACAGAATTTTCTGTTGGTCCCTCACTGTCTACCAATGGACAGTCATCTTGTGACAGGTGCTGAGCCCAACATTGGACTGTGTCCTCTCATTTGACCAGTAATTATTACTTGGTGACATGGAGATGGTACCTGTGTAACAAGAGGACAGTCACTGGGTGCAAGAGTCCAGACTTTTTTTTTCATTTCTTTTTATAGTTGATAAATAAAAATATGTATATTTATCATGTACAATGTTGTTTTGAACTATGTATACATTGTGAATGGCTAAATCAAGCTAATTAACTTATGCTTTACCTCAAATACATTTCATTTTTTATGGTGAGAACACTTAAACATCTTCTATTAGCGGTATTCAATAATATAATATATTGTAACTAATTACAGTCATAAGGTTGTGCATTAGATTTCTTGAACCCATTTGTCATAACTGAAAATTCTCATCCTTTACCAACATCTTCAGCATCCCTCCCTCTTCCAGCCTCTGGTAACCACTATTCTGCTCTCTACATGTGAGTTTAATTTTTTTAGCTTCTAGACATAAATAAGAGTATTTGTCTTTTAGACATGGTTTATTTCATTTAATGTCTTCTAGGTTCTTTCATATTGTATCAAATGACAGATTTCCTTCCTTTAAAGGCTGCATAGTATGCCAGTGTGTTTATGTACCACATTTTCTTCATCCATTCATCTTCTGATGGACACTTAGGGTGGTTTCATATTTTGCCTATCATGAATAATGCACAAGGATTGTGGGAGTGCAGATAGCTCTTGGACATATTGATTTCCTTTCCTTTGGATACATTCCCAGAATGGGATTGCAGGATCAGGAACCCAGATTTGAATCTGGTCTTCTTAACTCCAAAACCATCCTCTCCCCATGATCCTTCACTCTTCCTAGCCCCCTGTGTGAGCAGAGTCTCCTTGAGTGAGGGAGGAGCCTTTCTCCTGGCAACACACAGCTGGACACCATCCCTTGGGGTCCAAAGGCCCCTTAGCTATGGGAGCTATGGACGCAGAAACTTTTCCCTTTTTATTTTTGCAGTAGTCCAAAGGGTCTGATTTTGACAGTAGAGCCTATGCATGTTCCCACAGCAACCTGGACATGTCTCAGCAATGTTGTGAAAGAGCCACTATCCAGCTAGGAGCAAGGTCATGGTCGCTCAGTGAATTACTGTGGGCAGGAGGCCTGGCAGGCACAGAACCCCTGTGGGGAACTTGGGACCTGTGTGATCCATGTTAGACACTACAGAACAGTAAGGCTGGCAGGGGCTATGCCCAGAGGCCCCCTCCCAGCTTGCCTGCCAGCAGCACCGCCCTTCAGCCAGAAACAACTTCCCTGACAGGAACTGACTGAAGAGGATATTGGCGTGCATTTCTTTAGTGGAGAGTTCAGAACATCCAGGGCCTTTGTGCAGGGCTGAGCAGGCAATACCACCCCCAGAACACGTGGGGGGCCATTTGCGTAGACTATGACGTGAATGTCACCTCTGTAGTCTGCACTACCATGGCCTCAATTCCCCCCAACCTTTGTCACAGGAAAACTAGAACAATCTATCTGGGACCAAAACAACAGCTCGTTACTAACATCAGTTTAACTATGGGGTTGTGAGATGACAGATGTGTTAGTTAATGTGATTGTGACAATAATCCCAAAAAGTATATGTGCACCAAATCATTGTATGCCTTAAATAGATAGTTTTTATTAGTCAGTTATATTTGATAAAGCTGAAAAATATAACAAAAATAAAATAAAATTTAAAAAATACAATTAAAAAATCACTTACAGGCAAGGGAATCAGGCCCTCACTAAGAGCAATATGCTCTTCTCTAGCACATCCCCTGAATGGACTGATGATCTGGTGTGACAGTGAATTGACTAGGTTAGGGATGCCCTGGTGTGTGTCTGCCTGGGAGGTGTTTCTGGATGAGGCTGGCACATTATAATAGTATGACGTCCAGAACAAAGAAGGCATTAGTTCTGCTCTATGTCATACAGTCTAGATAGCTCCTGGAACCTTGTACTTTATTAACTGAAGGTGCTCAGCCAGGGCAATGAAGAGTCTAGAGACTATGAAAACTAAGAGGCAATTGGAGGGGGACTGCTCCTTCCTGGCAGCATAGTAGAAGTAGCAGATGAGACACATTCCTCTGTCAGCTCTTTCCCTTTCTCAGAACTGATACAGCCATGCTAGTGAAAGTTCCATGAATCCATGGGATCTGAAATAACTTTTTTACAAAAGCCCTGGGCTAAGGGTCCCACATTCTATGCTGAGTCTCTGGCCAGCAATTCTGTTGCTCCCTCCATGGGGAAGAATAACTGGCTTCCTTTCAATGTTCTGCTGATGCTGGCATCTTGCCGCTCCCTTCTGGTTCCCTGTTTACAATGGTCAGGCTCTACTCTCCTTCACCAGTCACATCAGTGACTCTTAGACAAGATGATCCCATACCACTCTGCTTTTGCACAATTGTCTTTTCCCTCCTGTGCCAATCTGCTTCCCCTTGGACTGGATGTGCGAAGTCCCCACTGGATCTCTAAACATTAGCTTCCCTTCTGTCTCATTCCCACTCCAACCAGTGTTACAAGCATATGCACACTTATGCATGGATTTTGCACACGCCGATTTCCCCATCCTGAGTTGTTCTGTCAACACTTCAAATCCAGACGGTTTTGATCTATGGGCCTAGGGGTAAACCAGGACAGGCAGGCAAATATTTCTCTGTGGCAGTTTTCAGCTCAGTAAGAGAAATGACCATTAAGACTCTTTGTCTCAGGAATATTGCAGAACAGTAAGGCTGGCAAGGGCTGTGCATAGAATATTTTATGCTCATGAGAAGTTAGACCAGGCCAATGTTCCCAGGTCTGGCTGTACATCACTTTGTTTCCATGCAGATCCCAGGGATCACAAAAGACCTGCTATGTGAGATTTCAGAGTGGAGGATAGGAATCTGTATTCTCAGCAAGTAGAATAAGTTATTTGGTGCAGTTGGTCCCAAGACTGGCCTCTGTGATACACTTTATTAGATTATTTGACCTCGAAAGGGAAAATCACATAT
The DNA here is from genome assembly GCA_004024805.1 of Geosciurus inauris. Classification (NCBI taxonomy): domain Eukaryota; kingdom Metazoa; phylum Chordata; class Mammalia; order Rodentia; family Sciuridae; genus Geosciurus; species Geosciurus inauris. Next base: position 121,304 of record PVHX01001462.1, read on the forward strand.
AAGCTTTTCATAATGATGATTCTGAGAGGTCCAGAAACTGTTCAAAAGGATACAGAGATTCAAATGGTAGATTTTAACTCCTCATTCCTCAATTCAAAGTCAGGATCATGCTGTTCCTTGCTTGTGTGGCAAATGGAAGGTCAAGTGCACCAGCCAGACTTTTCCAAAGGATGAATTACTGGAGTATTTCAGGGTGAATTCCTGGGGCACTATCATGGCCGAGCCTTGTGACCACACTCTTGGCCTGGCTCGCCTCTGCAGAGGGTCGGGGAACAGCTGTGAACATCTGCTCCCTTTTGTGACCTGAGGAGGCCTGAAGTGAATCCATGCTGTCAGGCCAGAAGCCAGCTTATGACAAAAGGCCTGTGTGTCTGTGCAGGAAACCAGACTTACCTCCTTTGGGAGGTCAGCCTGTCCTCTTCTGTGTCAATAAATGGCCTCAGTTTCCTTTTCTTTAAAGAAAAAGTTTGAATTTTCATCAATGAGTACTTGAGATGAGCATCTCTTTATATTTATTCATGAAATACATAAATATGTTACATATACAAAATTAAGTATAAGTATATATAATATGTATGACTATCTTCTATTTTTTCTATCTCTTTCTGTCTGTCTATCTACCTATCTGTGCACAATGCCTGACATTTATCTGTAATTCTTAACTTTTCTATCAGGTCACACACCCTCTTTTTAAATATAGCAACTTTTTAATCTTAAAAAGAAGCCAATAATAATCAGCATATCTACAGTCACAGTAGAGCAATTTTACTTACTAGTATTAACTTCATCTCATGATCCACTGATAAGGTACAAATAAATATATGCAGATAAACTAGAACACATCTCATTAGTGTTGGATTAAAAGAGACAACCTCTTACTGAACAAGCCCAGGTCAGTTGCAGCAATAGCTGGGTTAACCGACATGTTGGAACAGAAAGAGGACACGCAGAAGAAGCATCCAAGAGCTTAGATGTCCCTGGAGCACTTCATGAGAGTGAGTGTGCATTCAGAACTCAGAAATCCCACAACAGCTGCTCAGAACCACCCATGGCCATGAAGTCTACTCTCCAGAAAGCCAGGGCTTTGGTGGGATTTAGGTATTAATTTGGAGGTAAAACAAGGATTTTCTAATATCAAAGCAGTATACCAAAGGAATGAGACAGTTTCTGATACTTTTGAAAAAGCAAAAGCACGTGGAGGGGCTGCTAGTACTCCACCTGCAGGACAGCGACAGTGTGTTTCTTCCCTAGACACAAACATCAAAGGGTTCTTCTGGTACCTCTGGGGCCTCACTGAGAGCAGACAGTACTGTATCCCCTCCCCTCCACGCTTCCACAAAGGTATGGTAGTGCCACAGGGACAAAGCCGTCTGACATTCTGTCAAAGCCATCACTGACAGACAAGAAGTCAGAATAGTAGAAACTGTCCCAGCTTGTCTTTGAGGCTCCTTCATCAGGTTTCACAAGCCACTCCTTTATCCCAGGGGAGGGCCCAGGCCCCAGGAGACACATCACCCCTCCTCGTCACGGAAATCATGTTTGTATTTGTCACTAGTTTCATCAGCCTTGCCTGTGAGTCATATTGCATGGTGGTTAACAGGATCCACACCAAGAGCACTTCCGATTACAAACAAGTGGAGAGCATTGGGGTGTGTGTGTGCAAACTGGGCCAGCATACAGGTCACTGGCTTGGGCCACCTTCTCTTTAAATATTTTAGAATAGGGCACCATGGTGCCCGAGTTCTCACCACTATAATTTATTTTTTCAATTAAATTACTCCATAAAGCTACAGCTCAACTGGAAGGAGTAAAGAATGAGCACAGTAAATCCATAAACAGTTGTCCAGTCCCAGTTAGTTTATAAGATTACATGGATCCAGCAGATACGAAGTTCAGGCAAGCTTTGGTAGGAGGAGCTCAAGACCATGCATGGCTCTCAGGAAAGCCCCGTGCCTGTGCAGAACAAGGGCACTACACACCTAGCTATGGGAGGGCTGGAGGGAGTAGAATCGATCAAGGTATTCTATCTCCAGAACAAAAAAGTTTCCATTATATGATGTTACCGTGGACCCTGCATACAGTTTCCAGCTGTTAAAATGAGGTAGAAGAAGTATAAAAATTGGCCTCACAGCAGCACCAAATCACCCTGGAAAACAACTTGTTTTCATCACCAGAAATCATGTGCTGATTGTTAGGCTCAGGATCTGGACACAAGAATATGACAGATTCAGTCTCTGCCTCTAAAGTTTGCCAGTCTAAGCGAGACACAGATCCACTGATAAGGTACATAAAGAGCAGGAAAAAACAAGGAAATGTGAATGGGCAGTGAGATATTTATAGCATGTGTAACTCTGCAATGCACAGCTGCCATCCTGGGCACAGCTGGGAAACAACAATGGGCAGACCCATCCATCAATCCATCCTTCATGCAGTCCTCAGCACTGAGCGCCAGTCGTGTGCCAAACCCTGCACTGGGAGTTTTGAGGCACATTGAGATGAAAAACAGTTTCTTACTCTCAAGGAGATTAACATCCAGAGGGGACTTAATGCATGCTAAGAGCTCACACAGGCCACCATCAGAATTCAATTTCAGTGCCCCTCCAAGCCACTGTTTTCTCTTCTGTATCAAGGAGTACTATCATTCACCATTCCGAGTTATATAAACACTGAAGAAGCTAATGATATGTTCTAACGCAATGAAGGACCCCACAAATGTTCATTTCCCTCTTTTCTTCTGCGGATTACTAAGACACAAGGCAGAAAGTGGCATGTCACAAAGTATTCTAAGTTCGGAGAAGCAGTTATTTATAGTTCAGTTCATGGGAGAGGTGGCATTTGAACTTAACCTTGCAGACAAACAGATTTGGATATGCAAAAACTAGAGATGAGGTGTCTCAGACCGAGGGAACTACATGGGCCAAAGTCCTGGTTACTGCTGGCAGTTACTTCTAACAACACTAGAAGATAATGAAGAGTCACTGAAAGCTTTGCCTGCTAGGTTAAGGTGAACTTCAGGTGCAACCCAAAGTGTCTTAGCAGGAAGGTGAGATTGGTAATCTTCAATTGGAGAGGGATTCTGAGCAACTGTAGAGGTTAGAGAGTATGACAATAGCTAATGATGGTCTAAACTGTAGGGGTGAAAAAGCTGAGGTGAAGGAAGAAGCAGAATGTATACATGAAGAGCACAGAGGAACGCGCATCCTTGACACTATTGATCTTCATTAGTGGACGGATGGTAGCCCTTCCAGCAGATACAGGAAAAACATAAATGCCAGAGAAGATAAAGACAAAGCTGCTGGAGTCTATTCTGAACTATCTGAGTCTTTTGTGTACTGCTATAACAGAACATTTGAGACTGGGTAATTTATAATGAATAGAAATTTATTTGGCTCATGGTACTGGAAGCTAGGAAATCCAATGTGGCAGGGTTGCATCTGGTGAGGGTCTTCTTGCTGAATCCTAACATCATGGAAGGTATCAAAGGATAATAGAAAGAGAGAGAGAAGCTAAACTCATCCTTTTATTAGGAACCTACCCTTATCTCAGTACTGGTGCATTGAGGACCAGGTTTCCAACACAGTCATTTTGGGAGATAAATATAAATCACAGCATGGACTATTCATATTGCTGGAAAGAAAGGACCTGAAAACAATTGAGAAATTAACTGGAGCTCAGAGGAGAGCTCTCATGTAAAAAGTTTTGTAAGTGACCAACATCAAGGTCAATGGAGATAACGAAAGGAACCTGAGGACAGAGCTCTTGGGACATTGTGAGAGTGGAGGAGGAGAAAATAGGGAGAAGGGGATGAGGGAAGAAGGTGTGATCAAAGACACAGGAGAACAGGAGAGTGCACCATTGTGGAAGCCGAAGAAGAGGGAGCTCTGGGCAGAAGAGAGAGATGACTGGCAACCAGTGATGCAGACAGGTTAGAGAAAAAGAATGGAATATAGTTTTGCCATTCAAAGCTCATTGATGGTATCTCTCTTACATGCTTGTTCACTTTCATCCATGGAAGTTTTCACTTTTACATTTTGCATGATTCCTTTTGTAACAACAACAACAATAATAATGTAACTAGTGATTTTAAAGAGGTCACGATAAGATTGTAAATGGCTAAGCTGTGCAATTTTATTGTGGAAGGTTAGAAAATATAAGCAATGGATATAGATGGCTATTGAAGAAATTGTACAAAAAAAAAAGAGGAGAGAGAGTTCAAGTAAAGGCAGAGGCATGGAAGGTTTTATTCAGCCACGTGCTGGAAATGAAATTCTATGAGTGACTTGTTAAACTCCTTTGAAATACTCCCATGATGGGTGTTTACACTACAGAAATTGGCAAGTGGTACCCATCAGCCACCTCACCTCATACCCTGCCAGTTGTTATGCACTTCAGCATACCACTGCTTCTAGGCTAGGCAGATGAATGCAGTGGAGAGCAAGAGACTGAAAGGTGGGTTAAAGTAGAGGGACCCAAGAATGGGAGAGGGGAAGGGAAGCTGTTCTAAGGTTTAGGGAAGTCCAGGTGTCACTGTGCCAGATGGGGATACCGAGTTGTGGAGAATGAGGGATCATGAGGACAGGATGTTGGGAGAATCATCATGTGGACTCAGATGAAAGAGTTAATGACTCAATTGGATATCAACTTCCTACCTCAGCTACAGAAAGAAATTTGTTCAGAGCTAAAGAAAATTATGTTTGGGGAAAATACATTTTAACCTTTATTGAGGTATGATTGACATGTATGATAAAAAGCTACAGATATTTACTATGTACAGTTTAATAGGTTTGGTCATAAGTATCCATGAAACCATCAAACTATCATCACTATCAATGACATAGGCTTATCCATTACCTCCAGAGATTTCCTCCTGTCCCTCCTTTTTCATCCGCTGTGATAGGAGTATTTAATTCAAGATCCACTCTCTTAGCAAATTTTTAAATATGCAATCCAGAATTGCTAATTGTAGGCCATATCCTCTACAGTAACTCTCTAGATCTTATTTATTTTGAATAATTGAAACTCTGAACCCTTGGATAAACACCTCCCATTTCTCCCTCTCCCCAGCCCCTGGAAACTGATATGCTACCCTCTACTTCTATGTGTTTAACGACTATTTTAGATTCTATATATAAGTGAGATCATGCAGTATTTACCTTTTTGTGCCTAGCTTATTTCACTTAGCATAATTTCCTGAAAGACCATCCATGTTGTCTCAAAAGGCAGGCTTTTCTTCTTTTTCAAGGCTGAGTAATATTCTATTGTGTGTATATACTACATTTTCTTATTCATCAGTCAGTTGACACTTGGGCTGACTGCACACCTTGGCTATTGTGAATAGTGCTGCAACAAACACAGGAATGCAGATATCTCTTCAGCATACTGATTTTATTTCCTCTGGATATATCCCAAGCAGTGGGATTGCTGAACCAAATTGCAGTTCTATTTTCAACTTTTTAAGGAAACTTCATGTTGATTCATGAATAAATTGGCAGCACCAATTTATATTCCTACCAACAGTGTTCAAATGTTACCTTTTTTCTACATCTTCATGAACACTGTCATTTAAAAAAAATGTTGACTAATAGCCATCCTAATATATTCAAGGTGATATCTCATTGTGGTTTTGATTTGCATGTCCCTGATGATCAGTAGGATTGAGCACTTTCCATATACCTGCTGAACATTAGCATTTTCAGGAGAAACATCTATTTAGGCAAGTCCTAAATACTGTCTCTCTTACATGCTTGTTCACTTTCATCCATGTGAGAATGAGAGTTTAAGATGTGAAGTTTTGTTCTAAGGAGACTATAAGCCTAAAATCATATCTGAAGTTTATTTTCTAAAATAAAATGTTTGAGATTTGCTCTTTCCTGATATTCCTATGATACATTTCTTACCTTTCAGGATTTTAATCTAATCTTAAAAGCAGTTATAACAATATACAGTTTCCCCCAAAGGTATTTAAACTTAATTATCAGTTTTATTAGAGTGTTTTGTGTAAATTCACAGATGTGCACACAAAAAGAAAGTATAAGGAAGACTGATAAAGAAAGGAAAAAGAGAGAAGGGCAAAAACAAATATGTTTGGCCAACTCTGGGGCCTGAAACAAGTTGGATTTAAATTCTGTAATTACCCACTCATAATCTCTGAGGTCTTCTTCACTGGCTGCTGCAAACAAAGGAATTTCACAGTATTTCAGGGATGACTGTAGGAGAGAGCTACCAGCTGGTCCTACACTTAAGGCACAAGTCCGGCAGGCTCCTTTTGCAAATGTCAGGAATGTAAGACCTACTCCCAGATGAATATCTCAGGAAGGATAGTCTAAGGGCAACTGAGGACACTTGGTTCCATTCCCTTTGCATCAATAGCATCTTTGACTAATGCACTTGGTCTTCTGTTACTGAGATTTCTAGTGGGGAATTCTTCACAACCCTATGATACATCATCTGACTCTCAAATAAAAACTTGTTTTTCTTTCCTTTGAGAATAAACACTGTCATCCATGAACAGGGAGAGTGATTACAGTCCCCAAAGTAATTCAGAGCCCAGGTTCTTGGACTAAAAGGGTTAACCTTTTTTAAATTGAAATTTTAAATTAAGGAGCCATTCACTGTCATAGCTCAATGTAAAGTAACTTGGACATGTGACATACTATGAAAAGAAGGTAAAATAACATTGAAAAGAAAGGAACAATAGCTATATCAGAATATATTTTTTAAAAATGTGAGGTGGGTCGTGAGAATTTCTTAGTTTATCCCTACCCCTATCCTTCGGGATGACAAAGTAAGAATAACATGGTATCTGGTCTGCTTGACAACCTTATTGTGGACTAATAATTTGGTGTTCTGGTATTCAGTTCCCCATGATTTGAATATATCAAGAATTTCAGAGAATTTCTGAATTTATTAAAAAAAACAAACAGCAATAAAAGTGATGGTTAAGATAAGATGAGATGTTACAGTGTGCCAGGCAGGCACTGTGCAAAAATTCATGATCTTATCATTTATAGAACCACAAGCTATTTACACCATTACCACCACTGACCCAATATTTTAGATATTGAACTTGAGACTTAAAGAAGTTAAGAATTTTTGCCAGGCACGGTGGCACAAGCCTGTAATCCCAGCACTTAAGGAGGCTGAGACAGGAGAATCACGAGTTCAAAGCCAGCCTCAGCAATGGCGAGGCGCTAAGCAACTCAGTGAGACCCTGTCTCTACATAAAACACAAAATAGAGCTGGGGATGTGGCTCAGTGGTCGAGTACCCCTGAGTTCAATCCCCAGTAACAAAAAAAAAAGTTAAGAACTTTCTAAGGACAGTGGCTATTAAGTGGCAAAACATGGATTTTGAGCCTAGGGTTTATCTGGCTACAAACCCCATTCATTTGATCACTGACTGCGACAATGAAAGTGACTGAGACCCCGAGGTTCAAAAAAAAAGATGAATCTTGAGACACAAGACAAAAGAGATAATTTAAAATATATATATTTTAGTTGTACATGGACAGAATGCCTTTATTTATTTTTATGTGGTGCTAAGGAACGAACCTAGTGCCTCACACATGCTAGGCAAGTGATCTGCCACTGAGCTACAGTCCCAGCCCACAAAAAGAGATCTTTACAAACAAGCTTTCAAAGTTCCATTCCATAAAAAAGGTTCTGTATAATCTTGGACGAGGAATTCTTTCTCTCTGAGCCTTGATTTCCTTGCCTATGTGTGAGGAAGGGTAATTAATAGTACCCACCCCCGAAGCTGTAATGAGGATTAAGCCAAGCAGCAAATGTAGGGCTGTGTTCCCATGATTATGGGTTGGGAGAGCTCTTTGGGTCCTCACAGCAGTCCTGAGAGAGATGACGTAGAGGCACTACTGCAAATGCCTTGGAGAAATCCAAATGAAAGAGGATCTCTTCCAAAACCTCTTTAAGAGAGTTCAAAATCAATCCACAATTTTTAATTTAATTAATAAATACAGATACAAAGATTGTTTTAGTTTCCTACAGCTTCTGGAGCAAAACACCATACATTTGGTGACTTTAACCAACAGAGATTTATTTTCTGAAGGTTCTGCAGGCCAGACATATGAAATCAATTTTTCTGGGCTGAAATCAAGGAGCTGGCAAGGCTGAGCTCCCTCTGAGCCTCCAGCTAAGAATCATGTATTAGGTGGAATGCAGCTAGCATGCCTTGGCTTGTGGCCCCATCCCTCCAGCCTCTGCCTCTGTGGTCATATGGTCTTCTCTTCTTTATATGTTAAATATCCCTCTCTCTCCTATGAGGACACTTGTAATGGCATTTCAGGACCACACAGAGAATCCAGGCTAATCTCTCTGTTAGGTTGGTTTAAGGCAGCTAAGGAAAACAAAACACCAAGCAGCTGGCATGCGTGAGAGAACAATCAAACACCAGCAGGCAGGCAGTGACAACAGTTCATGACTTCATGACTACCATCAATCAGCCAGTCCCCTGACCAAACCCTAGGAGGACAAGGGACTACCAAAAACCTCCCTTTCCTGTCCCAAGCCCCCCTTCCTGCCCAAAGCTTCCCTTTCCTGTCCCAAGCCCTCCCCTTCCTACCCCAAACCCATAAAACTTTCAAACCAGCTGAGCTTATGCACAATTCTCCCAGACCCTCTCTGTTGGACGGGGGAGTCTCGCCTGGGAGCATGTATCAAAAAAGCCTTGCTCAGCAGTTTTAATTGGCCTCCTTTCGGTCATCATAATCTGACCTTACGCTCTCACCTCAAGAGCCTAAACTTTATCACATCTACAAGGATCCTTTTTCCACCTACGATAACATTTCCAGGGGTTAAGGCCTGGTATCTCTGGGGTCCATGGTCAGTCTCCTAAATTATTGTGATATATGTCCTATTTCTCATGGGATACAGTCTAGCAGTATACCAGGTGTTTAGGGATTACACCCCAGAAACAGGGAATTTATTCCTGGTACTGCGGAAGCTTCAAGATAATTTGAATAGATAACAGTTCTAAGAGAATGCTATGAAAAGCTACAATGAAGTACTAGAAATTAAGTCCAGACTGTATTCAAAAGTATAGACAGGAAGCAAAGTAAGAGGAAAAAAAATATCATGATAGACAGTGGGAACAGTCAAAGGTTGAATGCGGAGGACTAGTCTCGAGCTAAACTTAGAAGGGTCAGATGTCAACTGCTCAAAAGGAATAGAAAAATATTCTAATTAGGAGGATTAGCGAGGACAGAAGTCAGGAAATAGAACAATCCAGCAAAAATACAGTGAGCAGTGAGGGAAGATTGAGTAGCTAATGGGAAACTCATTGACAGAAAGCCTTGACCACAGGAATAAACTGTTTGGATTTGAAACAAAAGGCACTACAGATCCATGGCAAGTTCTTGTGGGGAGGAAGGCTGTCATTATGCTGTGTAGTGTAGCTGGAGACATGAGTCTGGAAAACCAACAGGAAACTTTTGACACAGTTCAAATCCAAATTAGAGTAGTAGAGAAGGAAATAATGGGAAGAATAGAATCTGAGAGACCATTCACAGAATGCGTCAGAATGAAAGTTTAACAGAAGTGAAGGAACATGAGAGCATCCCAGGAAGCAAGGTGAGAGATGAGGCTGTTCTCTCAAGGAAGAGCCTGCATTTACCCCTCCTATTACTCCCTTCCCATCACCAGAATCTGGGGATCATAGAAGTAACATGATGGATACTATGTATCCTGGCCAACTATGGCCAGCTTATCTACATTTTTAAAGTTATTATGGTGTTTTTTAGGTGATGGCTTGAGAATTTTTGTTAAGTCAGAAAACACTAAATTCTATAATTATATAATAAAAATGAGTCCCAGGCTGTTTGAGTTCAAAGTGCCTCTCCACGACTCATTCTCTTATTTGCTTATTCATTCATTCAACTAGAAGCTGAGAACCTATCCCATTCCCACTACTGTTCTAGGAGCTAAGTATACCATGTGAAAAGTCCTAGTCTTGCCCTTAACTTCAAAGTGTTTGTAGTCCAGTGAAGAGACAGGTAGACAATTCTACTATGGTAAGACCATCACTTCAAGGAAAGCATGAGAGAGCATAGGGATGTAGCAGAAGGAGCCCTTCAGTATGCCCAGGAGAGCCAGAAAGAGCTCAGCAAGGAGACAAGTTTGGCTGTGCCTGAGACTTGAAAAATAAGTAGGAGTTACCAGACAGCAGTGGGGATGATTCCTTCCAAGAAGAGAAGAACATATGTGCAGGGAGGAATGAAAGAGCCAGACAAGGCTGGGGAAATACAACAGCCAGGCATTGCTGAAGGCCACCTGCCCCCACCCTAGGGCAGTGAGCTGGGGCTGGAGAATGGAGATCATGAAACTGCATTTGAGGACTGGCCCCTGCCCCATAGCTCCCTCCTGCTCTGAAGTTCTGTTTTCCCATGAGTAACAGATGTGCTCAACTCTTTATTTCAATTCTGTTAAACAAATACCTATCAAGAAAGCTTTTGGCTCAATCTTTGACCTTTGAAGAAAGTCTGCAAATGCAATCTTTCTCCTTCAAGTAACCATCAGCCACTGCTAATTCTATCAGGTGGTAAACATCCTAGGAGATGGCTCCTCAACATCCTGGGCAGGAGTCTTTTCCAGGCTCCATCCCTCTATAGTCTCCTGTTTTTCCTTCTCCAAGGTTTTAGCAAAACTTCTCACCATGATTCATGTGGACCTAAGATCCCCCAGGGCCACCATACGCAATTGTGCAGAAACTCGAGGCCAACAAACTCCAGCTGTGCCTCTTATTCCTGCCATCTGAAGTCACCAGTCAAGATATGGGCCTTGTGGTGTCCTCATGTGTCCCTGACTATGCTGTGCTTCCTTCTCCCTGACTTTCTGGCAGCTGCTCCTGCACGCACTCTCTGTGCCCCATCATCCAGATCAGCTGCACCATCATCGTCAACCTCTTCTACTTCCTTCTAGCCTGACTAGAAACTCAGCCAAGTACCAAGAACATCCCCTGCCCTCTTTCTCAAGTGAGCACCCCACTTTCTTAAATACCTCAGACATCACAGAACACTCAGCTGCCAGCAGCATCCTTTCTCCTTCTTTCAGATCATTACTCTTCTCCTGTTATGTTCAAACTTCTTTGAAGTCCAGGCCATGCTCACCATATATACCATATGGTTGACATGTCTTGTCCCCTCTTCTGCTTCCCCATTCCTTGAGAACTTCCTTGCTATCCACATCATCCTGGGGCTTTAATATCCATGGAAAGATGCAAGTAACATTTTAGTGTAGGCACCATGACCTTCCCAGCTCTTCATTTAGGTCTCCCATTCCCATCACCAGAGTTTGGATCTTGTTATCACCCAGAGCTATCTTCCCTTTGAAGTCCTATCCTTCAGTACCCTACTCTTAACCATAACCTTCTATTATCCTGCTATTCAATATATTTGCTCATCAAGCTCATGGAGGCCCCCGCAACCTGGGAGCTCTGTTTTTCTCCAATTAATCCTACCACCGTGGTTCTGTTTTATCTTCATCTGGTTTGTGTCTGTGGTTCCTTGCTTTCTCTGCTCTGTTAATAATTTGAAAGTGTCCTCACAAACTTGGATTTTTACCACATTCTCCCATTACATTTAAATCTCAGATCAATCCAGTCACTTGTTCTCCTGGCTGCCACACTTATGCAGAGAAATCACACAGCCATTCTGGACAGATGACACTGCAGATGTGTGAAGTCCAACCCTCAGTACCTTTGTCAATCACAGATTATTAGCTCCCTTTCCAGTGCCTTTCGGTGACTCCTCCTACTTTCACTTCTTTTCTCAAACCCACTGAGACATTTAGTCCTCAGTTATGAACTCTCTCAGCTTCCTGCTCTCACACCTTCAGAATTACCTGGATCTGTACTTTCCCCTATTTCCTTCCTCCATTCCCAAAGGAAAAGATGTTCTCTTCTTATTTCTACATTTCCTGTCATCTCCATGACTAGGACTTTCATACACGGGGCCATTTGTGTATAGATTTGAACACTTTTACTCCACTGGCTTTTTCTCAATAGCCTACAAAATACGTTGTCTCGCCAGGTTTCAAAACCTAATACTTTGATCTTATAGTCTTCCTCCCTATTCACTACCTTTCTCTCTCTGCCCCTTCACTGCCAAACTACCTACTTACTGTCTCCGTTTCCTTCCATCTCACTCATTCCTTGGCCTTCTGCAATCAAGCTCTGCTACCATAGCAACTACTTTGGCACATAACAACAGCCATCTCATATTTTGCAATTTCAGCGAATGCTTTCTTATTTCATCATGTTTGACTTTGATGTGGCATTTGACAGTGTTGACAAGATCTTTCTCTAGAATCTTTTATGTTCCTTGGATTCTCTGATCAGACAACACTCTCCTGCTTCACTTCCAAACTGTTGACCACCTCTCCTCAGCATCTTTCAAGGCCTCCTATTGCTGCCCACCCCTTTCATAACTATGCACCTTCCCTGCCACCTTGTGTAAGTGCCCTGGGAAGTGTCATTCATTACTTGGCTTTGATGCTACCAGGAATTGGATTAATGTGAACCATACATCTCTGTATATCTCTCTTCTGAATCTTACTGGTGAGTATTCAATTTCCTTGTAAACATTTTACTGGAATATTCCACCATATAAAACTCAACATTTCTCTGACTGAAGCTATCATTCTCTCCCAAACTCGTTCTTCCTTTGCATTCCCAAGTCTGATTAATACCATGAGCCATCTAGTCACCTCAACCAGAATCCAGGGAGTCATCTTTGACTCTTCATCATTCTCTCTTGCAGCATCCCCAAACACATTCTGCCCAGTTCTGCTACTTAAATAGCTCTCATAAACCTCCCCACTATATCCCTCTAATCCACAGAATAAAATCATGGCTTATCTGAATGAGTGCTGTCTTCTTTTAGTTGGTCTCTCAGCTTTCAAACTAGCTGCCACCACCCTCCAATCTGTCTTCCTCTCTGCTTTCAGAGTAAACCTGTACAAGACACAAAGCTGGATATGTATGTTATAGCTTAAAACTATTCAGTAGCTTTTCTTTGTGGGATAAATTGTGAGCACCTGGGTATGCATTATGCAACCCTCCATAACACATGTGCCTACATGTGCTGCCATGCACATTTCTGCCTTCAGGTATACTCTTCCAGGAACATTGGGTTTGAACCCACCATTTGTGTTTCCTTGAATCAAATGGATTATTTCCAGAATGGAAGGTTTTCTTCTTTTGCTGCCTAGAATTACTTCTCTCACCTTCATTACCTGGCAAATCATTACCTATCTTTCAAGATTTGGCTCAATGACCATCTACTTGGCTCTCCCACCACTGGTTAGAATTTTAACTTCTCTATCCTGAGTCCAGATCTCTGTCGTAGCACTTGAAATGCTTTATTGCCCTTGTTTTTGGCATGTTTTTATTGTGATCGCTGTGGGCAGAGGCCAGGCCTGGTTCCTGTTGATATTCCCAATACAGTGCCTTCCAGGCGGAAATTGCCAATATTTTCTGTCAGCTGCCTGTTGAAATATGATGTCACACAATAAAACTCACCATGTTTGATAACTCAGTGAGTTTTGACAAGTGTATATAATGTATACCACCAGCACCATCATGATATAGAATATGTCCATTATTCAAAAAGTTCCTTCAGGCCCCTCTGCATTTAATTCCCTCTTCCTACCCTGCCCACCATCCTTTTGTAACTTCTGATCTACTTTCTATCAGTGCAGTTTTGCTTTTTGTGGAATTTCATATACATGAAATCAAATAGTAGAGAGCCTTGGTGTCTGGCTTCTTTCACTATATTAGTATAAAGGTTTGGCAATTCATCCATGCTGAAGCATAAACATTTAGTTCCCTCCTTTGTCTAAATTGTATTCCATTATTAATCTTTTCACTACTTGATTAACATTTATTTCTAGTTTTGTGCTGTTATGAACAGAACTGAGAAAGTTTGCAAGTAAATCATTATGGACATGTGGTAGGAATTGTGGAATCCCTGGGGCACACGAGAAGTGCACGTTGAAATTTGTAAGAAATAGGCCCAACTTTTTCCAGGTGACCACAGTGTTTTCATTCTGACCATCAATGCACAGGAAATTCAGATTCCGTATACTTGTCAGTCATTTTAATCTTAGCTATTCCAGCAGATGTGCAGTGGTATCTGACTGACTAATGATTGTGAACATCTTTTCATGTATTCATTTGCTGTACATAGTTCCTTGTTGGTAAAGTGAATTTTTAATCTTTTGCTCATTTTTTAAAAAATTGAGTTTTTATATTTAATTGTAAGCATTCCTTATATAATACAAATAAAAGCCCTTTGTCAGATATGTGTTTTGTAAATACTTTATCCCAGTCCATGATTTATATTTTGATATTTTAGCACTGTTTGGTAAGAACAGAATTTTTAATTTTGATGAAATCTAATTTATTAAATTTTGCACTTTGTATCCTACTTAATCAAATTATTTCCTAACCCAAGGTCCTAAGGTTGTTCTATGTTTTCTTCTAGTAGTTCTATAGTTACAACTGTTTTATTTATGTCTTTGTTCCATTTGTTGAAAAAATTCTTTTGCCATTGAATTGCCTAAGCAACTTTGTTAAAAAAATATATATATATAAAACCACACTTTATACTAACACCACACTATCTTGAGAACTCTTGCTTTGTAATCAAGTGATGTGATTTCAAGTTTTTACAGATTTTTTAGAACTATTCTGACTATTCTAAGTCCTTTCAGTTTTCATATACAGTGTAGAATCATCTTGTTAGTTTCTATAAAAAAGCTTCTGGGATTTTAACTGGGTTTGGTATTGCTTTCAATCTATACATTAATTTGTAAAGAATTGATACCATTTTTATTTTTTATTATTTTTTATTTTTATTTTTTAAATATATTTATTCTACTTAGGTATACATGATAGCAGACTGCATTTTGACTCATTGTACACAAATGGAGCACAACTTTTCATTTCTCTGGTTGTATATGATGTAGAATCACATATATGCAGTCATACATGAAGCCAGGGTTATGATGTCCATCTCATTCCACCATCTTTACTGTCCCCATGTCCCCTCCCCACTCCCTTTTGACCAAAGTTCCCCCATTCTTCCCATGTCCTCTCCCCCATTATGGATCAGCATCCACTTATCAGAGAGAACATTCGGCATTTGTTTTTGGGGATTGGCTTACTTCTCTTAACATGATATTCTCCAACTCCATCCATTCACCTGCAAATGCTATAATTTTATTCTCTTTTATTGCTGAATAATATTCCATTGTGTATATATACCACAGTTTCTTTATCCATTCATCTGTTGAAGGACATCTAGGTTGCTTCCACAGTTTAGCTATTGTGAATTCAGCTGCTATAGCTATAAACATTGAAGTGGCTGCGTGACTGTAGTATGCTGTTTCTAAGTCCTTTGGGTATAGACTGAGGAGTAGGATAGCTGGATCAATGGTGATTCCATTACAAGTTTTCTAAGGAATCTCCAAACTGCTTTCCAGATTGGTTGCACCAATTTGCAGTCCCACCAGCAACATACGAGCATGCCTTTTCCCCTACACCCTCGCCAACACTTATTGTTTGTATTCTTGATGACTGCCATTCTGACTAATGTGAGATGCAATCTTAGAGTAGTTTTGATTTGCATTTCTGTAATTGCTAGAGATGTTGAACATTTTTTCATAGGTCTGTTTATCGATTATATATCTTCTTCTGAGAAGTGTCTATTCAGCTCCTTAGCCCATTGATTGATTGGGTTGTTTGTTCTTTTGGTGTTAAGTTTTTTGAGTTCTCTATATATCCTGGAGATTAGTGCTCTATCAGATGTGCATGTGGCAAAAATTTGTTCCCAGAATGTAGGCTCTCTGTTCACTTCTTTTGCTGAGAAGAAGCTTTTTAGTTTGAATCCATCCCATTTATCAATTCTTGAGTTTACTTCTTGTGCTATAGGAGTCTTGTTAAGTAAGTAAGGTCCTAATCCAACATGATGAAGATTTGGGCCTACTTTTCTTCTGTTAGGCGTAGCGTCTCAGGTCTAATTCTTACGTCCTTGATCCACTTGGAGCTGAGTTTTGTCCATGGTGAGAGATAGGGGTTTAGTTTCATTTTTGCTGCATATGGATTTCCAGTTTTCCCAGCACCATTTGTTAAAGAGGCTATCTTGTCTCAAATGTACATGTTTGGCACCTTTGTCTAGTGTAACTGTATTTAAGTGGGTTTGTCTCTGTCTCTTTTATTCTATACCATTGGTCTACATGTCTATTTTGGTGCCAGTACCATGCCGTATTTGTTACTGTAGCTTTGTAGTATAGATTGAGGTCTGGTATTGTGATGCCTCCTGCTTTTCACTCTTCTTACTAAGGAATGCTTTGGCTATTATGGGTCTCTTATTCTTCCAAATGAATTTCATTATTGCCTTTTCTATTTCTATAAGAAATGATGTTGGGATTTTAATTGGAATCACATTGAATCTATATAGCGCTTTGGGTAGTATGGCCATTTTGACAATACTGATTCTGCCTATCCAGGAGCATGGGAGATCTTTCCATCTTCTAAGGTCTTCTTCAATTTCTTTCTCTAGTGTTCTGTAGTTTTCATTGTAGAGGTCTTTCATCTCTTTTGTTAAATTGATTCCCAAGTATTTTTTTTTTGAGACTATTGTGAATGGGGTAGTTTTAGTCATTTCTCTTTCAGAGGATTCATCACTGATGTATAGAAATGTGATTAATTTGTGGGTGTTAATGTTATGTCCTGATACTTTGCTAAATCCATTTATTAATTCTATAAGTTTTCTGGCGGAATTTTTTGAATCCTCTAAGTATAGAATCATGTTGCTGGCAAATAATGATAGTTTGAGTTCTTCTTTTCCTATTCATATCCCTTTAATTTCTTTCATCTGTCTAATTGCTCTGGTTAGTGTTTCAAGAACTATGTTGAATAGCAGTGGTAAAAGAGGGCATCCCTGTCTTGTTCCAGTTTTTAGAGGGAATGCTTCCAATTTTTCTCCATTTAGGATGATGTTGGCTTTCTGTTTAGCATAGATAGCTTTTACAAAGTTGAGGTATGTATGTTCCTTCTATTCCTAGTTTTTATAGTGTTTTGAATATAAAAGGGTGCTGTATTTTGTCAAATGCTTTCTCCACATCAATTGATAATATCATATAATTCTTGTCTTTGAGTCTATTGAAGTGATGGATTACGTTAATTGATTTCCGTGTGTTGAACCAACCTTGCATCCCTGGAATGAACCCCACTTAATCATGGTGCACTATTTTTTTAAATATGTTTTTGTATGCAATTTGCCAGAATTTTATTGAGAATTTTTGTATCTATGTTCATCAGGGATATTGGTCTGAAGTTTTCTTTCTTTGATGTGTCTCTGTCTGGTTTTGGTATCAGGGTGATGCTCGTCTCATAGAATGAGTTTGGAAGGATTCTCTCCTTTTCTATTTTGTGAAATAGTTTGAGGAGTATTGATATTAATTCTTCTGGGTAGATCTTGTCAAACTCAGTTGAGAATCCATCTGGTCCTGGGCTTTTCTTGGTTGGTAGGCTTTTGGTGGCATGTTCTGTTTCCTTGATTGAAATTGATCTGTTTAAGTTGTGTATGTCCTCCTGGTTCAGTTTGGGTAGGTCATATGCCTCTAGAAATTTGTTGGTGTCTTCAGGGATTTTTATTTTACTGGAGTATAAATTTTCAAAATAGTTTGTAATTATATTCTGTATTTCAGTAGTGTCTGTCGTGATATTTCCTTTTTCATCACAAATTTTAGTAATTTGTGTTTTCTCTCTCCTTTTTTTTGTTAGGGTGGCTAAGGGTTTGTCAATTTTGTTTATTTTTTCAAAGAACCAGCTTTTTGTTTTGTCAATTTTTGAATTGTTTCTTTGGTTTCATTGATTTCAGCCCTGATTTTAATAACTTCCTGTGTTCTGCTTCTCTTGGTGTTGGTTTGTTCTTTTTCTAGGGCTTTGAGATGTAGTATCAAGTCACTTATTTGTTGACTTTTTCTTCTTTTAATGAATGAGCTTAATGCAATGAACTTTCCTCTTAGCTCTGTCTTCATGATGTCCCAGAGATTTTGATATGTTGTATCAGAGTTTTCGTTTACCTTTAAGAATTTCTTTATCTCTTCCCCTATGTCTTCTGTTAGCCATGCATCATTCAATAGCATATTATTTAGTTTCCAGGTGTTGGAGTAGTTTCTATTTTTTAATCTGTCATTGATTTCTAATTTTATTCCATTATGGCCAGATAGAATGCAGGGTAGTATCTCTATTTTTTTTGTATTTGCTAAGATTTGTTGTGACATAACATATGATCTATTTTGGAAAAGGATCCATGTGCAGCTGAGAAAAAAGTGTATTTGCTCATTGATGGATAGAATATATATGTCTGTTAAGTCTAAATTATTGATTGTTTTATGAGTTTTATGGTTTCTTTGTTTAGTTTTTGTTTGGAAGATCTATCCAGTAGTGAGAGAGCTGTGTTAAAGTCACCAAGTATTATTGTGTTGTGTTCTATTTAATTCTTGTAGTTGAGAAGAATGTGTTTGATATACATAGATGCCCCATTGTTTGGGGCATAGATATTTATGATTGTTATGTCTTGTTGATGTATGATTCCTTAAGAAGTATGAAATATCCTTCTTTATCTCTTTTCCCTAACTTCAGTTTGAAGTCCACTTTATCTGATATGAGTATGGGAACTCCTGCTTATTTACATGTGAGTGATATGTTTTTTCCTCACCCTTTCACTTTCCATCTGTGGATGTCTTTTCCTGTGAGATGAGTCTCTTGAAGGCAGCATATTGCTGAGTTTTCTTTTTTTAACCCAGTCTGTCAGTCTATGTCTTTTAATTGATGAGTTTAGGCCATTCACATTCAGGGTTACTACTGAAATACAATTTGTAATCCTAGTTATTTTGGTTTATTTTTGGTTTTTACCTTGACATGGTTTCTCCTTTGGCCTTTCCTTTAGCATAGTACATTTGCATTTGTACTATTTTCATAGTACATTTTCATAGTACATCTCTTTGTACATTTTCATTGCTGGTTGTCATTTCCTCCTCATGGAATATTTTGTTGAGAATGCTGTGTAGTGCAGGTTTTCTTTCTGTAAATTCTTTTAATTTTTGTTTATCATGGAAGGTTTTTATTTCATCAAAAATCTGAAGCTCAGTTTTGCTGGATATGATTCTTGGTTGGCATTCATTTTCTTTCAGAGCTTGGTATATATTGTTTCATGATCTCCTGGGTTTTAGAGTCTGGGTTGAAAAATCTGCTGAGATCCAAATTGGTCTCGCCCATATGTAATCGATTCCTCTCTCTTGCAGCCTTTAAAATTCTATCCTTATTCTGTATACTGGGCATGTCCATCATAATGTGCCTTGGTGTAGATCTGTTGTGATTTCCTACATTTGGTGTCCTGTGAGCCTCTTGTATTTGATTTTCCAATTCATTTTTCATGTTTTGGAAATTTCCTGATATTATTTCATTGAAGAGATTGTGCATTCCTTTGGTTTGGAACTCTGTGCCTTCTTCTATCCTGATAAATCTTAGATTTGGTCTTTTGATGCTATCCCATAATTCTTATATGGTCTGTTCATGATTTCTTCTCATCTTCACTATATGGTCAACTTTATTTTCAATACTGTATATTTTGTCTTCATTATCCAAGGTTCTGTCTTCCAAGTGATCTAGTCTGCTGGTGATGCTTTCTATTGAGTTTTTTATTTGGTTTATCATTTCCTTCATTTCAAGAATTTCTGATTGGTTTATTTTTCACAATCTCTAGCTTTTTATTAAACTTTTGCTACTTGTATTTGCTCCCTTCTGTCTTTGTTGATGTGATCAATGCCTTTATTTGCTCTCTTATTTCTTTGTTGGAGTGATCAATTTTTGCCTCTGTTAACGCAAAAGACCAGGACCACAGCAAACTTCACAAATCAGCTTGGCGCTTTATTCAGGAAGAAGCTTCACATAAGAACAGGGGGCGTGGGGACGAGGTGATGTGGTGATGGTACCCAGTTTCCTGGTGGAAAGTGAGCCCCAGAACAAAGAAAGGGGCTGGGCTATCAGTTTGGGGCTGGTTTTTATCAATCAATGAGATAATCAGTTTATCACTTCAGTGTGGTGATATGTTCTTTCCTTCCTGTGATTAGCATCAGGAAGACACTTGTTGGGGGAAGTGGAAACAACCAGTGCATGGCTACCTTTCTTTTTCTCAGACTACATTATTTTTAGTTCCCACATCTATTAGCCTCTATTTACTCATTTAAGTCATTCTTTAATTTGCAGATCATTTTAATTATGTACATTCTGAATTCTTTCTCTGACATTTCATCAACTATGCTGTCATTGGATTCTATAATGTATTCTATAATTGTATTTCTATAATGTATTCTATTCTACAGATTTTGTAGTATCTCGGTTTGTTTGGGGCACTTTCTTCCCTGTTTTTTTCATGTCGATTACATATCTTCCTCTCTTGTAATGCCGATCTGAGGTATTGTAGTTTCTATCCTGTAATCTTGCAGTGACACTACAGATTACCTGTATCTCACCTTGAAATTCAGTTCCAGTCCCCAGCAGGTGACCCCAGATGGACACTACTGCCACTAAAGATGGTGGCAGCAGTGGTGGAGGTAACTCAAGATGGCAGTGGGAGTGGCCCAAGATGGATGCATTTTCAAGGATGGGGCTAAAAGGGTAAGACTTACAATGGCTTTGAGCTGATTGATTGGAGATGCAGTGCTTTGGTGGGCCACTGCCTCCAGGCCCTGACTGTTGACTCAAGGTAGATGCTAATACATGGGAAGAACTATGGGAATGGCTGTAGTGTACAAGATGGATACAGGAACGGAGCAACAGCATGGATCTCCACTATGTGCAAAGGTACTCCTGGGCCTGGGCCTCTCACACAGACCTGTGAGGGCAGTCCTAAGCCTGATCTTGGCCTGGATTCCCGGGATTCCAGGTGGTGGGTCTAGCCATGGGCCTCGGCTCCTGCTGATTGGTAGGGGCTCTGGCGCTGAAGGGGACAGTTCCAGGCCTCAGCCGCCGAGGTGAAGGCAGTCCTTCACCTGGGTCTGGGTTCCCCTGTGGGTCAGCGGATTGGTGGGTAGCAGTCTCAGGTCTGCCCTTGGCTGGGCTCCCCCTGAGGTCCCTGAAGGTGGTCCTGGGCCTTGACCTGTGCTCCCTCCAGTGGGCTGGGACTCTGGCGTGGAACTGGGGCAGTCCTGGGCCTCACTTAGGCCCAGTCTCCCACAGGGGTCCCCAGAGGCAGTCCTTCACCTGAGTCTGGGTACCCCTGTGATTGGTGGCAAGTAGTCTTGGGTCTGACCTTTGCTGGGCTCCCACAGAGATCCCTGAAGGTGGTCCTTGGCCTTGGCCTGTGCTCCTTCCCCCTGGTGTC
Organism: Geosciurus inauris; assembly: GCA_004024805.1. Classification (NCBI taxonomy): domain Eukaryota; kingdom Metazoa; phylum Chordata; class Mammalia; order Rodentia; family Sciuridae; genus Geosciurus; species Geosciurus inauris. Next base: position 142,709 of record PVHX01001462.1, read on the forward strand.
AGGAACTCTGGCACAGAACTGGGGGCGGTCCCAGGCCTCACTTCCATATCATTTTTAAATATGGAAATTCTTTCTACATATAAAGTACTTAAACCCATTCAATTTGCATAAAATTTTATATTTTAAAAAACAAATTCACATATGTTATCTCATTAGATCCACCTAAACACACTATAGGGTAGAAGAGAAATGCCAGCTTCACTTTGCAAATGAGAAAATGAAGGCTAATAGGCTTGACTTAGGTCAACTAGTGGGCACATGGTGGCGCCACTTGGCTTAGCTTTTCCTTTCACTTCAGTAATTTTGATGCTTGATCCTGTAAAAAATTGATCTGATGTATCTAAAATGTTAGCAGGTAGGCCCCAGCAAAGAAGACCTGCCAATGCTGCAAATTCAACCCTTCAGTCTTGCTACCTTTACTTGGGTGAAGAGGAACCCGGAAACCCAGCTCTGAGATTTCCCTGCTCAATCACTTCAATTTCTTTCTTTCTTTCTTTCTTTTTTTTTTTGGTACTGGAGATTGAACTCAGGGGCACTGGACCACTGAGCCACATCCCCAGCCCTGTTTTGTGTTTTATGTAGAGACAGGGTCTCACTGAGTTGCTTAGCACCTCGCTATTGCTGAGGCTGGCTTTGAACTCGCAATTCTCCTGTCTCAGTCTCCATAAGTGCTGGGATTACAGGCTTGCACTACCATGCCCAGCTCAATCAGTCCAAATTTCTTGTGCCTTACCACTATTAGGCAAGCATGGTGGCACTTGCCCCTAATCGCAGCTGTCTTGGAGGCTAAGGCAGGAAGATCACAGGGACAAGACCAGTCTGGGCGACTTAGCCAGTTCCTGTCTAAAAACAACTAACTACCTACCAATAACAACAACAATCTGCAGATGCCTAAGCCTCCTCCCCCAACAAGAATTTGATTCAATTGTTTGGGTATCAGGATTTTATAAAAGTTTTCCAAGTGACCCTAATACACTGCCAGGTTTGAGAACTATAATTCTGAGTTTCCACGGGCAGGAAGAACAGTCAGAGGAGAGGTTTCTGAAAGCTGAGCAGAGAAGGAACTGCCACTGGGTCAGAGATCCCTCCAATAGCAGAAGGGAAGAAAGATGAGAGAACTAGATGAAAGGTCTTGTCCAATTCATGAAATCAGGAGGAGATGCTAAAAATATCACAACTCTTCTCTGAGGATTGATCCTAAGCCCTTTCAAAATATCATTACCCTCACTGAAGTATTCAAGTCTCACAGAATCAGATAAATTCATAATAGGAAACAGTAAGAGATTATGTTGTTCAATTTTCTTATGTCAGAGATAAGAAAACTGGGGTCATAGGAATTAATGACTGGTTAACACTGCAGTAAGGGTATGGAACTCAGCACTCCTGGGTCCTTGGAGGGGCTCTTTCCACCCTCCTGTGGGCCTAACCATCTGCTCACTTTACTCCTTAAAGTAAGCCACTTAGGGATGCAGAAGCCGATTTTCTGGTTTATGGGTCATTCAGGCCACAGTTTCCCAAACCTTGCGGCAGCAGAATCATCCCCCAAAATAAAAAGACAGATCCTGGACTCACCTGGAAACCTAAATCACTGGGGTGGAGACTAGGAATGATTCCACCAGTTCACTTCTCTTTCCTCGCTCACTCTGCTACTTGATCTCTGGTCTGTTTTATTTTATTAAGTGTTTGTGACCTGCAGGATCTGGAGACGGCTGATACTGGAGTTGCTGGCTATTCCTAAGCGGGTGAATATCTGTGAATTTTGCTTGTGGAAAATCCACGCCTACCTACAGAATTAGCAGGAAACAATACTAGATTTACAGACTATTCTGTAAATATACGCAACCAAGGATTTTTCTTACTTCCAAGAGATAAGAGGAAAATTTAAAATAGCAGTCATTTTAAGCCAGAGGAAAACAGACACCAAGACCTGAGCTTTGCCAAACGCCCTTAAAAGTAGAATTGGTCCCAGCAGAATCGGCCAAATGTTGAGGGTGGGCAGGTACCGCACAGAGGACTGGCATCTGGGCTGGGCTGGGCTGGATTCCTGAGCCTTAAGCGCCAATCTCCCCAGAGCCCCGCCTGAGTCGCCCGCCCCGTAAGCCTCCGCGCCTTTTTCTGTTCAGAGCACCCACCCTGAGGCAGGCTGTGGCGGGCGGGAGCGGCACCAGGACCGTGGGTGGTCTCAGTCGCCCCTCGGCCTGCTGGCCTCAGCTTCTGCGGTTTACTGGGCAGCCCAGGTGCTGTGAGGGGTTCCCAGCCCGCGCACCGGGGATCCTAATCTTCAAAAGCAGTCGCTTTAGAGGATTCAGCGGGGAGGCATGAGTGCTGCACCCAGCAGCGCCTGGCACAGGGCACATGTTCGGGCCATATTGTTCACTTACTGTGTACTGGGAGTAAGCGCGGGGGTCAGAGCTCTGGTCACTCTTAGCCCCAAACCAGCCCTACCGTGCGGAGCTCCTGGCTTTCTGCATCCAGACCCCTGAGGTTCTCTGTACTCTACCCCACTCCTCGCCATTTGGGGGCCTCACCAGACGTTTGGCCTTCCTTCTTGCGTCAGTGGCCCTCAGCCCTTTAGAATGGAATAATTTGTCTTGGTGTTTAAACTCACCAATGCCTGGGCCAACCAGCTTGCTTCCTAAACTTGCTAAGAGGCATCTTTGTTAAAACCTACAATTTCTGGGAATTATGGAGAGGGCAGGGAGATGATGTACCCTCAGCCTCTGGCATCTGGGTACTTGCATCCATGCAGAGAAATGAAACTTCTCCCCATATTCTCATATTCTCTCTCTCTCTCTCTCTCTCTCTCTCTCTCACACACACACACACACACACATCTGGGTCCCACATCTGGGTCCTGAGGAACCCAGAGAAGAAATTTGATTCCCTCAATGCAACTAGAAACTTGACTATTTTAGCTGTTCTCTGGCCTTTGCCTCTCCCGCATCACAAAGTCACCTCCTCTGGCCCATTGTTTAGCCACCTACTGGCCTGTTGACACTGGTCTTCTAGTTCAATTTCCCCCACCTGTCTCTGAAGTCAAGTAAGACCCCTGCTTGGAGGAGCTCAACCCTGAGAGGAGCAGTACAGCCAGCTTCTGAAGTAAATATTCACCTGTGTTCTCTTCTGAGGACTCTTAGGAGACCCTTCCTGAGTCTTTCCCATGCCACATTCTTTGCTGGACTCTGGTAGCGGCTGGAAAAAGCCAAGGCCTACTCTAACTAGCTTGTGTTGCTACCAAGTAATGCAGCCTCTCAGTTACTGAGCACCCAACTTCAAGGAGTCCCTTTGCCCCTGGTAGTACCAGGTCTGCTGAGCTGGGAGAGTCCTAGCCCTCAGCCATCATCATGATGTCTTTGATGCCTGCCCTTGGAAATGCCTGGCTAAGAGCCTCAGGGTTTGATGTCATAGAAGAAAGAAATGATATCCTCTGGACATTGGGTTTGCACCTTCTACAGCATCCTCAGGTGCTTTTGTCCTTCCATCTCAGGAAAAAGCAACCTTGACTACTACAATAGACTCAGTCTGTCAAGGAGATAGGCAAGCATATAAACAATGACAATCCATCATGTTGGACCTGTAGCTAATGGGCTGCTGCCCTTCAAGGTGGGGTATGGCAGGGTGATTGGTGTCAAGGAAGGGGAGTAGCTTAAAGCTTACTCTAAGACAAGGAGAAGGGATTGAGGGTATGTCACACAGCCTTCATGCCTTGATATGTGTCAATAGTTCACCTTCCTCAGTATAACAAAATACCTGAGATAATTAACTTATAAAAAGATTGATTTTGGCTCACAGTTTTGTAGGTTCCGGTGTATGATTAGTGCTTTATTTTGGGCCTGTGGTAAGGCAGCACATCATAGTGGGAACATAACTACTTACATCACAAGCCAGGGAGGAAAGAGAAAGAGACTAGGGTCCCACAATCCCCTTTGAGGCACACCCCCGATGACCTACGGTTCTCAACTAGACCCCACCACCTAAAGCTTCTACCATTCCCCAATGGCACTACTCTAGGGACCAAACTTTTAACACATGTTCTTTTAGGGGGCATTCAAGATCTAAACTGTAGCACTCAGGCCCACACTGTCCAACCCTGGTGTGACAGGGGCCTGTGAAAGCTGGTCTCCATGTCTTGTGCCAGGTGGCACAGGGCCCATTGGTACACATGGAAGAAGGCACCTGCCCCCATGCACCAGCCTGATACATTCTCTCCCAGCATGGAACACTGCACCTCCCTGAACGTGTGCTGTGGGATTTTGTTGGAATGCTGAGAGATCACTCTCTAGAGCCTTTATCTGAGGTTCTGCCTTTGAAAGAGGGTGTGAAAGGTTAAGTATGTACTAACAGTGTGGATGGTGCCCTGTCTGGAGCCTCACCTCTACTTCTGATCAGCCAGTGAGTCCCACTGATTTAATGTCCATAATTTTTTTTTGTTATTATTAAGGTTACATATGCATATAAAACCTACCATTGTAGGCATTTTAAGTGTATGGTTGAGGGGCATCAAGTATATAGTCACATTGTTTTGTGATCCTCGCCACCACTATTTAGAACCTTTCAACACCCCACAAACTGCCCATTAAACCATAACTGTTACAGCAACCTAACCCCTTACAACCACCATTCTACTTACTGTTTTTGGGAATTTGACTTAGAAAATTTTCATAATTTTCACATTTTCATAATTAAAAATATGCTAGTCATAAATGACTGCAACTGGTGGGGAGTACTGGGGGTTGAACCCAGGGGTACCCTACCACTGAGCTATATCCCCAGACCTTTTTAAAATTAGTTTTCTATTTTGAGAGACAGGGTCTTGCTAAGTTTCCATGGCTCATCTTGAACTTGCAATCCTCCTCCTTCATTCCTCTGAATAGCTGGGATTACAGGTATATGCCTCAGCACTTGGCTCTTAATTTCTTTTTTGCAGAGTTCATTGTTAGTGTATAGAAATGCTACTGACTTTTGCATGTTGATTTTGTGCCCTCATTCACTAACTCAAACAGTTGAGTTTTTTTTCTTTTTTTGCTTTCAGTATTTTCCATAGAAAAGATCAAAGACAATTTAACTTCATTTTCAATTTAGATATCTTTCACTTCTTTCTCTTGCCTAGTTGCTCAGGCTAGGATTCCTAGTACTATGGTGAAAAGAAGTGGTGAGACTGGACGTCCTTGTCATGTCCCTGATCTAGAAGGAAAGCATTCAGATTTTTACTTTTCAATATGATCTTAGCTGTGGGCTAGGATCTTAGCTATAGCTTTTATGGGTTGAGTTGCATCCCTCTATACCTAATTTGTTGAGAGTTTTTCTTTTTAATCATAAGACATTGAATTTTGTTGAATACCTTTTCTTCATCTATTGATATGATCAGATAGTTTTTGACTTTCATTCTCTTACGGTGGTGTACCACATCTACCAATCTGCATATGTTAAACCATACTTGCATGCCAATGATAAATTCCATCTAATCATGGTGAATGAATCTTTTAATATGCTGTTGAATTTAGTTTACTAGTATTTCACTGAGGATTGTTGCAACTATATGAATCGGGGATATCAGGCTGTAATTTTTTTTCTTATGGTATCCTTGTCTGGTTTGCTTCACAAAATGATTTTTGTCATTTTCCCCTTTATTTGACTTCTTTTGGAAAACTTTGAGAAGGATTGGTTTTTCTCTAAGTATCCATTAGAATTCAGCAATGAAGTCATCAGGCCCTGGGCTTTTCTTTGATGAGTGATTTCTTATTACTGTTTCAATCTGCTTGCTCATTATTGGTCTGTTCAAATTTTCTATTTCTTCATTATTTAGTCTTGGCAGGTTGTGTCTAGAAATTTATCTCTTCTAGTTTGTCCAATTTGTTAATGTATAAATCATAGTAGTCTCTTGGGCTACTAAGGATTTGTGTGGCATTGGTTATATTTTTTTTCACTTTTAATTTTATTTGAGTTTTCTCTTTTTTCTTAGTCTAGCTAAAGATGTGCTGATTTTATCTTTTCAAAAAACCTGCAGTTGTTTCCACTAATCTTTTCTATTGTTTTTCTGGTCTATATTTCATGTATTTCTGCTCTGATCTTTATTATTTTCTTTCTTCTACTTACTTTAGGCTTATTTGTTTTTATTTTTTCTTGTTCTTTGAGGTATAATATTAGGTTATTTAGAATATTTTTTAATGTAGGCATTTATTGTTACAAATTTCCCTCTTAAAACAGCTTTTGCTGTGTCCCATAAGTTTTGATATGTAGTGTTTCCATTTTTTATTTGTGTGGAACTATTTTAATTTCTTTTTTAATTTCTTCTTTGAAGAAATGCTTATGAGCATGTTGTTTAACTCCCACATATCTGTGAATTTTCCAAAATTATTGTTATATTATTGTGTCTGGAAAAGATACTTGATATGATTTAATCTTCTTAAGTTTGTTAAGACTTATTTTGTGGCCTAATGTATGAGCTATTCTGGAGAATGTTCCATGTGTACTTTATCCTGCTGCTATTATTAGATGAAATGTTCTGGATTGATTTGTAAGGTCCATTTTGTCCAAAAGGCAGTTCATATCTAATGCTTCCTCACTAATTTTTTTTGTCCTGATAATCTGTCCATTGTTAAACGTGGGTCATTAAAGTCCCCTAATTTTTTTTAAAATATTTTATTTTTTAGTTGTAGATGGACACAATGTCTTTATTTTATTGCTTTGTATGTGGTGCTGAGGATCGAACCCAGGGCCTCACGCATGCAAGGCAAGCTCTCTACCGCTGAGCTACAATCCCAGCCCATAAAGTCCCCTAATTTTTTTTATGAACCCAGAGCCTCACACATGCTAGGTAAGCTCTCTATCACTGAGCTATATCCCTAGCTTGAAGTCTACTTATTTTACAGTATTTCTGTCCCTCATCTTGTTGAAACTTGGGGAGCTCATCAGTGGGTATAACAAATGCTTCTAGCATCAGGGTGGAGTCCAGCTCTTTATAGCAGCTGAGCTAGTGCCTGGAGCATGATAATGCATAGTGAGAGCTTGCTCTAGGCCCAAAGTGTAAACCACTTTGCTATAGTAATGGCTCCTGTGTCCAAACTGTGAGCAGACCCAATATAGCCATAATGCCCCAATCTGGGTGTGGGCATGTTTGAGGTGGACACATCTCCAGTGTTGAAAATTGTGAGGAGTGACTCCTTCCCCACAGCAGTTCAACAATGGCCATTTCTTGAGTAGAGAAAGGCTATGGAGCTGCATCTCCCTTTTTGAATAATATGGTGACCTCAGGGGCAAGAGATGTGAGTGTACGTCACAGAAGAGACCACTGGGACCCATGGTGGTTCCCACCATGTGGCTGATACCAATAGTCTCCACCATTCTTTGTTTCTATCTATCTTCTGGTGTCTCTGTTAATCTAATCAGTAACTCTTTCTATATGGCTATTCTCCATTTTTTGCTCAGTTGTATTATGGCAGATTCTTTAATGGGCCCTTGAAACCTCTCTGGACTATTTTGGTTGATAGAAGGATGCAGGTTGACTTCTTTTACTGTGCCATTTTAGATTTCTATGCTCAGAAGCTCTGAGTACAATTTTTAAGTGCAGTATATTTCTTTTTGTGCAAGGAGAATACCATTATGATTAATTGGGGTTCAAATTTCGTGTTCCCTGTCAAAACAAATGACTGCAAACATTCATATATTAAATCTGAAGAGCTATATAAAATCAAGCAGTGGGCTGGGTTTGGTCCTCAGATGTAATTTTCCAGACCTTGTGTCATGTGCTTAATAACAAACTGTTGAATGAATGGAATCAATTCCAGTCTCAACTACTCCTTGGTGACAATTTCAGAATAGAAATAGGCTTGGATTGAAAAGAACCTGCTCTCATGGAAATGGCCCACCAATTTTACAGCAGCTCTTTCCAGATCTGTTTGCCTCTTTTACTGTCAAGGACATATTCAGTGAGTGAAAGCTTGGTTGGCCTTGAAGTGTGATGAGGAGTTGGGGAATCCTGGAGCATGATTCAGCATGATTCACCTTCTTCATGGAGTCTTTGTGCACTGCTTAGGGTGCTCACTCTTTATTTCCAAACACAGCAAAAACAAACAAACAAAGCAAACAGAACACTCAAGCACAATTGTGCTAAAGATAGTGCCAAACAGGGCCAAAGAGAGACAGAGAATAGGAAGCTGTCATTAGGCCTAACTAACAGCTGGCTCATCTCTTCCTTACGATCCTGACAATGGTACATCTCAAACTCTCAAAGTGCTTAGAAATTGCTAGGGGATCTTGTTGAAAGTCAGAGTCAGATACTGAGGTGGGCTGGGGATTCTGCATTTTGAACAAGCTCCATGTGGTATGGATGCACTCACCTAGGCAGTAAGTTTTGAGAAGTATGCTCTCCTCTGGAGGCCCTCACAGTCAGGCCAGGTAGCCCCTCTCTGAGGTGGAAGAATGTCAGAGCTATAATTCTTTTTCTTTATCCAATCTGTTAAAAAATAAAGAAATGCCAAAAAGCAGTTACAAAAATATTGACATATTATAAATGCTCACAGTTTAGCAAATTGACTTATTTATCATGTCTGCACAGGTACAATGTAATATAATTGTGCCTGTCACAGAATAATTATGACATTTATAAAAGCATATTAATTCCTAGAGTACTGTGGGCATGTAATATGAGAATGGGACACAACTTTAAGTTTGGGTGATGGACATCCTTCCCTCTTGTTAGTGTTCTTTGGGACTGAATGTATGACTTCATTTTAAAATAATGCTGAAAAGTCTGAAATGGAGGTTCTTCATGCATGGAGTAGCCATGTGGTCTTTCCAGCTCTAGTGCACTTGCTTGAAGTAATGGAGTTCAGAGAGCAAGATCCCAGCCTAACATGCATGGTCTGCTGTCCACCTTTGCTGGGGACTGTCTCTTTCCAGGTAATTGTCACAAGGAATGTCCAATTCCTCCAGGAACCCCATTCTCTTTCATCCACAGAGGCTAAGATGGCACTGTGGTCTCAACTGGATACCACATGAGTGGTAGAGATTAAAGTAGAGCAAATTGGGAAGCAAAGCTGGAGCTGAGGGAGCTGTGGGTATTTCCAGCTGGCCAGGTATTCTTCAGGGGATAGGATTGGCCCTGGCCCCATGTAGAACTCTTTCAAGGAATCTCAGAAACTGAATACTCTAAGCCTAGGCATGTTTTCGAATTCCCAGTATTTACTTTGAAGTATTATAGAAAGGGCTGTCTTTGAATTATAAAAATTTTCATTTTAGGGGAGGAACTACAACAGCATGTCTTATAATAGGAAGTGAGTTTAGCATTGGCTATTGTTTATACGTGTGTCCCCCAAATGTTCATGTGCTAGAAGCGTGGTCCCCATTGTGGTAGTGTGAGGTGGGACCTTTAAGAAGTTAATAGGAGGTTATTAGGTCATCTGACTCCACCCTCACAAATGGATTAATGTGGTCTCATAAGAGTGAGTCAGGTTAGGTAGAAAGGATTAGTTCCCGTGAGAACAGATTTTTATGAAAAGAGTGAGCCTGCCCCTCCCTGGTCTCTTGCTTCCTTGCTCACACATGTGCCCTTCTGCAAGTGACTGCCTTTTCTGCCACATTGTAATCTAGCCAAGCGACCCTCACCAGGACGTTGGTGCCATTCTCTTAGACCTCCAGAATTGTGAGGCAAATAAACCTCCTTTCTTTATTGAGTACCCAGCCACAGGTATTTTTAATGGCAGCACAGAACAGACCAAGACAGCATACTTAAATTATTATTAGACTTGCAACATAGCCTGCCCCCCACCTCCCCAACAAATACGCACGCTTGTTCTCACTGCATCCCAGGAACCTAACACCCTATCTGGTGCATAGTACGTCTCAGTGAATGAGTGAAGTTTTAAGAGCAATCCTTTAGACTCTTATTTCACAGCTGTGCCTAGAATTGCCTTTTGAGAGCCTCGACTCAGGGATTGTGTCCCTTATTCCACTCAGCTTCGTGTCCCTGCTGGCAGTGCAGGCAACTCAGGACCTGGAATGCCAAGATCAACTCTTCTAGTGGTAACTTAATCTAAAGATCTGTCTTCCTTCAAACACTTGGTGCTGTTACCCCATTTACTGTCTACACTTGTTTCTTAAGCAGATCCTCTAAGCACTAAGTGGGAATCCAACCATCTTAGTGGATGCCAGAGCCTGAGAGCCCCACAGCCTGAGAGCCAGAGCTGTGAACACCCACACTCTCCTGGGTCTCCCTTTTCCAGGTCACTACAGGCATTGTTCCTGATGACCATTTTCTGTGGCCAAGATGATGACAGCTGTCTCAGGTGTCCCACTTTGGAAGTGTTCTGAATTCTTTCTTTCTTGTCCATCCAATTTCCAGGGCAGGCTGAGCAAGTTCCTTAGAGAATAGGTTGGCATCACACCAAAGCTTTTCAGAATTTAAAACCATTTTCTCCCAAGCCATAGCTCAATGGAGGCTCACCTGGCTGTGTGATTACCCTTTAGCCTCTACTTCCTCCTGTCCCTGGGGCTGGAGAATAAATCAAGTGCTTCCTGGTGGACTGAGAAAGTGGGTTCTGTTTAAGGATAAGAGCATCATTTAGACATAATGAAAGATGCAGAAGAGACATTTGGCTTGGACTGAGACAAACCATTTCTAAACCAGTCATTGCTGTCTGAATGTGGTAGAATCTCTTCCCACCACAGGGACAAGGCTGGGATTGTGCAGCTCTTAAATAAATAAATGAGCTCAGAAATGAGTGTTAAGAGGGCTTTCGAATAGTGAGTATGCTTGGAATGCACCACCAAGAAATAAATGTTACCTCTGTTTCCATGTAGAGTGGGAGACTTCCATAAACTCAGAGGGGCCTGAAATAAACACAGAATTTAAAAGAAGAAATAAAAATCACAAAACAAGGCATGCGAGCACATTTCTAATCATCTAAAAGTCAATCTATTGATGTAATTTAATTTCCAACTGGTATATGATACATATCAATTAAAATTTCATTAAAGAATATTAGCCAAGAGAAAAGAAACACAGCTGCAAATGATTAGTAAGCAGAGGAGGAAGTGATGGGTGAAGGATCCCAAACCCAGCTTGCCCAGTGCTTTCTGTGGCAAATAACCAAAAGTCAATCAAAATGGCTCAAAGAGTAAGGACATTTACTTGCTTGTATAGCTTGAAAATTCAGAAGTGGGACAGGCTTCCAGAGTGTGGGTCCATACCAAAGCCCCTAGTTTCCTGTGGTCTCTCTGCACCTCCACCCTCAAAATCAATTTTGTCCCAAGACTGCCACTCTCAGGTCCTCCTCCCTCCTCCCTTCATTGATTTGATGGAAAACATAATTTCGCTAATTTGCCTGTGGATGTGAAGGTACACGCTCCAGAGACAGGTAGGCCTAATCTTAGTCACTATGTGAAACTCTTAAGCACTTAGGTTCCTCATCTGGAAAATGAAAATAAGCATCATAGCCTGCATCCTAGGATTGCTGTCAATCAGTATTAAATGAGAGTATGAGATAGTGGCTGGCATAGAGCAGTCACTGGATAAATGCCAGGGTTCGTTCTTGGTCTTCATGGAATTTACAGAAGTGTGCATAGTATTAGACACTGTGCTAGGTTAAGGAGATGAGAGTTTTTGGGGATTACAGAAAAGGAGCTATGCTGTTAGGACACCGTGTAGCAGTACCCCACCCTTCACATCCTGTAAGACTGGATGTGGCACTGGCACCTGATAGACAACAGAGTTAAGCAAGAGCAATTGGGAGGAAGGCAACACTGGCCTCCAGCGTCACTTGGGTGTCTTTAGGATCCTTTATTCAAAGCATAGATTTGGTCTCATGTTTAATTTCAATTACAATACCCTAAGTACCCTAGTATCATGGGGGAAAAAGTGGTCAACTTCTTTGAGAACCTGTGTGGTGTACTGCTGAAAAAGGAAACAGATGTAGGGGAAGTTATTTTCCTAGTTATTTAATTCTGGATGATGTTAGGGCAAGTAGTTCACTGTGCTTAGAAATTTTCAATACATTGAGTAGATGTCAAAAATTGAAATGGCTAAGGAACTTCCTCTGGGAAAAGAAAAAGCAATGAAAATCTATTTTTAAAAATCACAAAGTTAAGACAGTCTTTTCCCTATTGCCTGTCATTCTTCCTCTCATGTTTTGCTCATTTTGCGGGGAGGAGGAGGACAGCCAATGAGCATCTGTAGCTTTAAGCATCATCTTTCTAAATTAAACCACTGAGTGATCCCTTTCTGCCAGCCACTGTGCCTGGAGCCACTGGAGCATATAAGGGTGGAAGTTCGCAGAGTAGTGAGTGGATAACAGCAGGAGCAACAGGGAATTGTGAGTCCCACCTCAGACCCTCAAAAGCTCAACTCACCCACAAAGATAGATACAGGAACTCTGTAAAGACACCTGTGTTAGCTCCAGAATTTACCTCGCAGCCCCCTGTTTGCATCTGGTACTTCCTACCCTTTCTGCCTCAGGAGGGGAAATCTGAGACACCAAAAGAACAGGACTAATTTGCCCCAACTCTGCCCAAGAGACCAGCTCAGGTCAGAACACAGTTCTAGGATCCCGCTTCCAGAACATTCCCCTCAGCTGGGGCTAAAAGCCCATGTTCCATCTGAGAAAACCATACATCATCATTTAGTATTAAATATCCTGAAAGAAACCAAGTTACAAAGGAAAAACTTTCAGGCATTTTTCTCAAGTTGGTTTGGCAGTTACTGGATGAAAGAGACTGCTGTAAACACGGTAGCTCTAGATATACCTACCCTTAAAAATGGGAAAAGAAAACAAGCCCTGAGGAAATACAACCTGTTAAATTCATCTTTAAAAAAGTTCTTTCTTTAACAGTCTTCTGCTTAGCACACATGACATTTTCTTGCCTATAAATATGAATATCTAATGTGGGGGAGGAACTGCATGGCCGGGCTGAGGAAGCTCTGGTTAATGTCAATGCTGGGCCACTAGCCCTGGCAGGGACTTTCTGGCTCATAGAGAAAGGACTGCCTTGGAAAGGAAAGCAGCGATGTTCTTTAGGGATAGGAATGCGTTGGGAGAAATTCCTTTTAAGCCAGGGTATGAAGAAGTTGCTGGACCTCTCCACTGCAGCAGCTTCAAAGGCAGTGAGCTCCCATTTCCCAAAGAACCAGTGGTGTCATTTGCCAACAAGAGCAGCTGTTTTGCTGTCAGAAAAGAAGAGGGAAAGAACCACTGACTCAAAGAAGGCAGTGGATATTTTTACTGTGCAAAGGTTACTTTCAACACATCTGGGCAAGATCTTAAACTTACCAACTTCTTAATCTAAGACTTTCATGCTTCCTAGGGATGTTTTATTGCATTGCTTCCAAGTTTTATCACTTTATTTCCAATTTGTAGCCCTGGGGACAGAACAAAAATGATTTTGTAAATCATGGGAAATAATTCAAGCTGGGTACAATTTGATATTAACTGAAGGTACTCAGGAGTCACAAAGGAACTGAGCACTTTTTCTTAGATTCTGAAATGGGATCTGAAGTGGCAAACAGTTATTTTTTCCCCCTAATTTAATAAAATGACAGAACAAGTTAAGTTATTAAAGATCTGACACCCCACCAGGATTCTGAACTACAGGGTAAATTGAATTACTTTTTCCAAATAATACAGAAGGGGAAAACGAAAGCATGAGAGTTATGTTGCCTAAGAATAAATGAAGAAAACATGTTTAGTTTTATGAAGAAATCCAATTTATGAGACTTTTGTTTTTAAGATAGTAAATAGGATTAAAGAGAAAAAGAACATTTCTTCCCAGATACTATAATTTGCCTTGTAAATGGCCTTCCTGATATGTGTGGCTTAGGAAATACCTGCAATCTGTGTGGTCATGTAATCATGAAAAGGATGACATTGCCTTTGAAAACCGCATGTATGCCACGTGTGAAAATATGAAAAGAAGAATGAGCATTCTCACCTAGTCCAAATATGTGTTAATGAATATCACAATATTTTAATTTATAATGTGTGTTTTTGTGGCATATTCAGAGAATTGTGGACCTAGTTTTATACAGTTGTTCCTCGGTGTGAGGACGGGGGAACTGGCTTCAGCACCTACTCATCGTACCAAAATCTGCAAATGCTCCAGTCCCTTATATAAAATGGCACAGTATTTTCACAGACTATATATACATTCTTTTGTTAGACTTTCATCTCTAGGTGATTTACAATACCTAATACAATGTAAATGCTATGTAAATAGTTGTTATACTCTAATGTTTAGGGAATAATGATGAGAAAAAATGTCTGTACGTGCTCAGCACAGAAGCAATTTAAAAAATATTCAGTGGGTTGAATCTGTGGATATGAAACCCACAGATATGGAAGGCTGATTGTATTTTGTTCTGAATTAATTTCTACCTCCCACCAGGGAAAAATACTTGGAAATATATTCAAGTGTGCATATGGCATTACATTCTTAGGAAGAAAATGATGGTGGAAGTTATGCCTCAATATAAAGTAAGGTTTTCTCTTAATGTCGTTACTCAAAATGTTGCTCATAAGTAGCATCTTAACACCGTTTGGTTGAGGAAGACACAGTGGTCTAAACTGGGGTTATCAGATTAAACTAAAAATACAGAATGCCCACTTAACTTTAAATTTCAAATAAACAACATTTTTTACGAATTGGTATGTTCCATGCAACCTTTGGAACATTATTATATTAAAAATAATTTTGTCATTTATTGAAAGTTCAAATTTAACTGGACAACTTGTATTTTATCCAATAATCCTAGTCTAAAATCACCTTGATATGCTAGTTTTGGATGCTTAGTGGTCACCTGATGGAATGTGTATTTAAAAAAAGACAAAGAAGTTGAACAGGTTTAATAGTAATTATTTTAGAGGTGTAACGCACCTAATTATAGTTGCTGGATGTATCGTAAATGAGCCTTATAAAAAATCACTTAAAAAGCCACACAATAAGTATTTTCCAGGGCTGGGGTTGTGGCTCAGTGGTAAAGCGCTTGCCTTGCAGGCATGAGGCACTGAGTTCGATTCTCAGCACCACATATAAGTAAATAAATGAAATAAAGGTCCATCAACAACTAAAAAAAAAAAAGTAAAAAAAAAAATAATAAGTATTTTCCATATGGTGATTGCCAAATGGAAAACAAAAAGAAAAGACAGCTATTTTCTACCATCTGAATGAATACTTAAAGGCTGGGTAAATTTCTGATGATAGCAACACACATAAAAAGTAAAATAACATGTATCAAACAACCTTGATGGCACAAACATGACATTTTATATAATCAGAAAGAAAGTATACCAATCACAAAATCACTGAAGTCAAAGATGTATATAAGAGTTTAAATAGAATCATTTCATATAGGTGAAAGTGGGGAAAGTGATATTTTAAAATAATTTATGTGTAAATTTATAAAATGTGTATTTTATATATTTGTAACTTAAGGAAAATTATAAGCAGACATTTAAACATTCCATCTCTACTCCTTAAAAAACATATATGCATATATATGTGTGTTTGTATTCCTTTTTTGAATCTTATCTTGAATTTCACTGGGAAACCAGAGAATCATATTATATAACCAGATTGCCTTGTGTTTGAACATATGTCCAAAATATGTGTGGATGAAAAATGTTTTGACAATTAGGAACATAATGTCCATAAATTTCAGAAAACGTACTGACTGTCTTATGAGGATCAAACTCTGGTATACCTCGATGATAATAAATCTTGTAAGATATAAGACACCTTAAGATTTCACCCCCCTAACAAATTATCATACACATAACTCCCGCTTCCAGTTAAGAGAGAATAATGGAACCAGCTTTACCTCTTGCCTTAAACAATTATAAATTTGGACAAAATATATTTTAAAAACTGCTTTTCATCCCAGCACTTTGGGAGGCTGAGACGGAAGAATCGTAAGTTCAAAGCCAGCCTTGGCAATGGGAAGGCGCTAAGCAACTCAGTGAGACCTCGTCTCTAAATAAAACACAAAATAGGGCTGGGGATGTGACCCAATGGTCAAGTACCCCTGAGTTCAATCCCTGGTACAAAACAAACAAACAAACAAACAAAAACAAAACAAAACTGCTTTTCAGACATTAGACAAAAAGCAGCATAGTACTGTGGACCCTGGAAACAAACAAGGTGAGTTTTACTTCTGTATGAGCTTACTGCTTGAAAGCAGTTTGCTGGCTGCAGTGTAGGGAAGTCACCCAAATAAAGACCAATGGTCTTGGTGTGTTGAGCATATAAAAGCTTAGGTGGCTAGAATTCAGGGACCCAGAATGGGGGATGAAGTTAGGAAGAGGAGAGAAAGAGACAGGGTTGGGGAAGCACACACTCTGGATACTTAAAAGGTCCCCTCAAGTCTTGTAGTACTGATCTGTGCATGAATGAGAAGAAATTACATGAAATCAGAGAAAGAAAGCTGGAAGAGTAGCCAGAACAATTTCCAGAGTTCCCACAGGGCTGAAAATCGTCCATGTTCCTATGAGTCAAGAATAGTAGCTGGGGCATCTGGAAGAATTCTCAGAAGTATTCTTAGTAGTATTCCTTAGTATACATAGAATACTTAGAATTATTGTTTAGTAGGAGAGGTTAATTAGTCCTAGCCAGACTCAAGACTGCTCTGGATGTGGCATATTAGACTTAAGAGCAAGCATCAAAAAGACACAACTGATCCCAAGTAATTCAATAGTGTGCATAACAAAATTCAACACTAAACATACATAACAGGATCCAGTAACCAACAAAACAAAATTCATAATGTCCATCATCCAATAATAAATTATCAGTCATCCAAAGAAGGAAAATATAGCTTATAAATAGAAGAAAAAATCAAGTAATAGACCTGGATCCTAAAGGACAGAGATAATGGAAGTTGTAGAAAAGGATGTTTAAAAAAAACTGTAAATATGTTCTGTATATTCAAGAAGGTAGAGGTGAACATGAGCATGATGAAGAGAGAGACAGAGAGAGCCTCTTGGAATTTGATGACATAACAAGGCATCCAAATAAAATATGAAGAAAATAAATATTTTAAAAAAATAAACAGAACACAACTGAGCTGTGGGACAATATAAAAGTGTCTAATGTACATATAACTAGAGTCCTACAAGGGAGAAGGTACAGAAAAATATTTGATAAAGTAATGGCCAAAATTTTTCCAAATTTGGTGAAAATGATAAGGCTAGAGGTCCAGAAAATCCCAAAAAAGCTCAAAAGTTTTAAATTTATTTTTTAAAAAAGGAAACTATAGTCACTGAAAAACCGTGACAATCAGGAAATCTTAAAAGGATCCAAAAAATTAAAAAATGCATTAGGTACAGAAGAAGGAATATAAGAACAACTTATTCAATAAAAATTATGCAAGCAGAGACAATGAAAAGATATCTTTAAAGTAGAACTATTTATCCAATGATAATGCCTTTTAAAAATGAAGACAAAACTAAGAATTTTTCAAATAAATAAAAGCTGAGATAATTCATTGTCTACAAATTTACACTATGAGAAAAATTAATTCTTTGAACAAAAGAAAAATGGATATTAATCACTTATTAGATATATAATTTACAAAAATGTTATCCCCCTTTAAGGTTGTCTGCTTTCTTGATAGTATTCTTTCATACACAGAAGTTATTAATTTTGATGAAATCTAATTCATCTATTTTCCTTTTTGTTGCCTGTACTTTTGGTGTCTATCTGTGAAGTTATTGTCAAATCTAATGTCATAAAGATTTTCTTTAATGTTTTCTTCAAAGAGTTTAGTAATTTTAGCTCCAAAGTTTGGGCATTTGATCCATTTTTGTATATGATGTAAGTTAAAAGTCCAATTGCATTATTTTGCTTGGAGATAGCCAGTTTGCCCAGTACCATTTATCAAAAACTGTCCTTGTCCTCTTGAATAGTCTTGACACCTTTGTTAAAAATCAATGGCTGTATGTGTGAGGGTTTGTTTCTGGACATTCTATTGTATTTCACTGAGTTGATGTGTCTTTATGTCAGTACCATTCTACTTTATTGCTGTAGCTCTATAGGAAGTTTCAGAGCCAGGAAGTGAAGTCTGACAACTTTATTCTTCTTTTTCAGGGATTTTTTTTCTTTTGCTATTCAGAGCCCCTCATAATTCTGTATGAATTTTGGGATTCACTTTTCCATCTCTGCAAAAAGTCTGTTGGAATTTTGGAAGGGACTGCATTGAATTGGTAGGTTGCTTTGGACAGTGCTAACATCTTAGCAATGTAAGTCTTCTATTCATGAACCTGAGATATCTTTCCATTTATGTAGATCTTTAATTTCTTTCAGCAATGTGCTATAATTTTCTATGTGCAAGACTTCCATCTTTTTGGTTAGATTTATTCCAAAGTATTTAATTCTTTTAGTGCTATTGTAACTGAAATTGTTTGCCTTATTTCCTTTTTGTATTGTTTACTGCTGGTGAAAGGAAACACAACTAATGGTTGCATGTTTATTTTGTATCCTGCAATTTGTTGGATTTGTCTATTACCTCTGAGAGATTTCTTATAGATTCTTTGGGATTTTCCATCATGTCATTAGGAATTATAGACGGTTTCGCCTCTTCCTTTCCAATTTAGGCATCTTTTACTTCTTTTTCTTAATAATTCTGACAAAAATTTCTGTACAGTGTTGACTAGGAGTGGTAAAAGCAGGCATCCTTTTATTGTTTCTGATCACAGAGAAAAAGCATTTAGGCTTTCACCATTGAGCATGAAGTTAGGATGAGTTTTGCATAAATACCTTTTATCATGTTGAGGAACTTTCTTTTTATTCCTAGTCTTCTGAGAGTATTGTTTTAATCATGAAAGGATGTTGGATTTTGCCAAATACCTTTCTGCATCCATTGAGATGATCATGTTAATTTCCCCTTCATTCTATTAATCTGAAGTATTACATTGACTGGTGTTCTCATGTTGAACTACATTTGAATGGGAGAAAGGATTGAATAGAAATAGAGGATATTTTGAGGTTGTTATTTAATGTGTAAATGTTTATAACATATATCTGCTTGCTGTATTGAAGCTTTTATTAACATGCTATGTACTTTTCTTTTGTAATGTTTTGGATTTAAAGTCTATTTTGCCTGATACTACTACAGTTATCCCTCCATATTTATTAGGATAGTTCCTAGGACTTCACTGAAGATATTGAAATCCATAGATGCTCAAATTCTTTTCATTTTTTTTTTTTTGTTGGTGCTGGGTAGCAAACCTATGACTTTCCACATACTACTGATCTATATCCCCAGCCTCTCAAGTTCCTTATGAAATAGCATGGTATTTGTACATAACCTATCTACGTTCTCCCAAATACTTTAAATCTTCTCTAGAATTATAATACCTTACAATGTAAAGATTATGTAAATAGTTGTTATATAGCCTAGAGAATAATGATAAGAAAAACAAAGTAGATATATTCTGTAGAGACATAATCATTGTAGGCCTAACTACATAGTACATAAATCCACACTTGATGAAATTAGTGAATACAGAACTCACAGAGATGAAGGGCTGACTATATGGCTACCCCAAATCTCTTCTGAAGATTCATTTCTGATTTAATGCATTTAACAGTAACAGGGACTTACTCGTGACAGTTTACTATTAGTTTTCTGTAAACTTTATGATTTTTAGGTCCCTTATTTCCTGCATTACTGCCTTCTTCTGTGTTTAGCTAATTTTGTGTAGCAAAATGTTCTGACCCTCTTCTCATTTCCTTTACTGTATACTCAATAGCTATTTTCTTTGTAGTTACCATATGGATTACATTTAACATCCTAAAAGTAATGCGATCTAATTAAATTTATGCCAAATCAACTTTGGTAGTACAGAAAACTGCTCTTATATAGATCCTTTGCCCTTTTCAGTTAGTAATATTACAGATTACATCTTTATATATGGTGTGCTCAATAACATGGGTTAATCATATTTATGCATTTGTATTTTCAATCCTGTAGAGAGTAAAATGTAGAGTTACAGATCAAACTTATACTAATACTGGCTTTTATATTTACCCATGAATTTATCTTTCAGAGATCTTTACATGGCTCTGAGTTACTGTTGAGCATTTATTATAGGATAGGTCTAGGGGTAATAAACTCTTTCAGCTCTGATGATGTCTTAACTTTTCCCTCATTTTTGAAGGAAAGTTTTGCCAGATACAGAATTCTTGTTTGATACTTTTTTTTTTCTTTCAGCAGTTTATTTCAATCCACTGTCTGGCCTCTAATGTTTCTCATGAGAAAACAGCTTATAGTCTTATTGAGGATCCTTTGTATATGTCAAGTTACTTTTCTCTTGCTGCTTTCAAGATTCTGTTTTTCAACAGTTTGATACTAATTGTCTTTGTACAGGTATCTCTGCTTAGAGTTCATCCAGTTAGTTGAGCTTCTTGATGTTTATATTCATATCTTTCATCCAATTTGTCAAGTTTTAACCTGTATTTGTTCAAATAATCTCTACTCCCATTTCTTTCTCTTTCTTCATTCTGGAATTCCCATAATACATATGTTCATTCACATCTCAAAGGTCCTAGTCACTTTTCTTCATTCTTTAGTATTTTTGTTTTTTATTATTATTGTTGTTTCTGTTTCTCACACATGAAATTTTCAATGATCCTATCTTCAGGTTCACTGATTCTTTTGCTTGCTCATATCTATTTTTCAACCTTTCAAGTATATTTTATTGCAGTTAATTGTATTTTTGAGCTCTAGACATTATTTTTGTTTCCTTTTTATAATTTGTATCTCTTTATTGATATTCTTATGTTCTCCATACATCATTTTCCTATTTTTGCCTACATCTTCCTCTAGCCCTTTGCACATCTTTAAGATAGTTATTTTAAAACCTCTGTGTAAGTCCAATATCCAAGCTTCATGTACATTTTCTGTCAATTCATTTTTGTTCCTTTGAATGTGCATACTCTCCTGTTTTGTTTTGTTTTTATTTTGTATTTCTTGTTATTTTGTTGTTTTTATTGTTTTCAACTGCACATTTGAATCTCATAATATGGAAGCTCTGGAAAATAGATTCTACTGTGTTAGTCAGCTTTGTTACTGTAACCAAAATATCTTACAGGAATACCATAAAGGAGGGACAGTTTATTTTGGCTCAGTTTCAGAGGTTCAGTCCAAAGTGGTACAAATCCATTGCTTTGGGCCCAAGATGAGGCAGAATATTGTGGCAGAAAGGCATGGCAGAGAGCTCTGCTCTGTTCATGACAGCCAGGAAGCAGAGAGAGAAAGAAGAGGGGAAGATGAGCCTGCCAGGGCACACCCTCAGTGACTCACTCACCTCCAGCCACACTATATCTGCCTATAGTTATTATCCAATCAATGCATTTGAACTAGGATAGACTGATTAGGTTATGGTCTTCATAATATAATGATTGAACTTCTGAATATTCCTAGATTAACAGGTGCTTTTTTTTTTTGGTACTAGAGATTGAACTCAGGGGCACTCGACCACTGAGCCACATCCCCAGCCCTATTTTGTGTTTTTATATAGAGACAGGGTCTCACTGATTTGCTTAGCACCTCGCCATTGCTGAGGCTGGCTTTGAACTCTCAATTCTCCTGTCTCAGCCTCCCTCAGTGCTGGGATTACAGGCTTGTGCCACTGCGCCCGGCTAACACAGGAGCTTTTATGGTATATTTCATATCCAAACCAAAACATCTCCTTACCCAAGTTTTACTTTTTTTTTTTTTACTGTAGGGTGTTTCTATGCCAGGAATCATATTGAGGTAAAAATTTACAGTCTTAGGTCATTTCTGAGCTTGTGTCTTTCCCTGGGCATGTGTAATATCTTTCTAAATTGCCCCACATTTATGCTTAGTGAATAAATGCCATCCCCTTTATGAATGCCACCCCTCCAAAAAAGAAAAAAAAACTGATTCAGATGGTGGGCATTGATACAACAGCATCCAAACTCCTTGCCCATTGCTCAGTGATCCAAGTTAACAGTCAATATTCAGAACACAGAAATCTCAATAGTTGAAGGACAAGGTCATTATTGCCCATTGTGACTCCAGCAAGATGTGCCATAAATGTTGATTGCCAATCCCCAGATGACTGACACCTCATTGAAACCTGAAATCAACCGCAATTTACCAGATAAGCTGTTATCTTGAGGTTACAAGTGTTCAAAAACAAAACAAAACAAAAGTAAAACAAACAAATAAATAAAGAAAAAACCCAACCCTCCAGAGTTCCAAAATAGTCACTTCAGACTGACTGTTTCTGCCAGTATGATTGCTGTCCAGGTGGATAGATGGATTTCTGAAAGTTCCTTCTGCCATCTTCCCTGACATCATTCCACTGTAAGACTATATTATAACAAAGAGCAGGAAAGCTAATATAGTCTTGGGATAATAAAGGCTGTGTCATTGTTTTTCTTAACAACATGAAGTATTTTTGACCTTCATGACTGGTGGGGATTGAAATTATGTGTTTGGCACATCAAAAGCCACACAGAAAGTACCAGAGGCTACTTCGACAGATGAATGGATAAAGAAACTGTGGTATATATACACAATGGAATATTACTCAGCAATAAGAGAGAATAAAATTATGGCATTTGCAGGTAAATGGATGAAGTTGGAGAATATCATGCTAAGTGAAGTAAGCCAATCTCAGAAAAAAAAATGCCGAATGTACTTGTTGATAAGTGGATGTTGATCCATAATGGGGGGAAGGGCATGGGAACAATGGAGGAACTCTGTTCATAAGGGTGTAAGGGGCATGGGTACAGTAAAGGTGGTGGAATATGATGGTCATCATAGCCCTAGCTTTATGTATGACTTTATGTATGTTGTGATTCTGTATCACTTACAACCAGAGAAATGAAATGATATCCTCCATTTGTGTACAATGAATCAAATTGCACTCTGCTATCATGTAAACCTAAACAGAACAAATAAATAAATTAAAATATGAAAAAAAGAAAGTACTAGAGGTTTTGCTGATCTTTTTAGTAATGGTAACACATCTGGCAACAGCAGCTGTAATTGGGGCTATTAGTTCATTTTACATAAAGTATCAGTCTACCAACCATTTTGACGTTCTGACTCTCACATCATACTTTGAATTAAGAATTGGCTGACCAGTGCTCATCACCTTAATTTTTTCAAGATTTCCAAAGCAAGTTAATGAAAGCCAGTCAATTCTATAATCTTTTAAATATCACTTTTCTGTACTGTTCAAGTGCTCCAGAATCTGGGTAATGTAGCAATTCACCTTCTACCTCTCCCATCCCAAACCAACATAGGAAAAATCCTAGTAACTGTGACCCCTTTTCCCACCATCAATGAGTTCTTTTTTGCCAACTAATTTCAGGGACCCACTTAAATACCAACTCTTTTAGACTAGATTTACACTACCTTAAAGCAGAAACTGAGACAAAGAATTGTGTGTAGATGACTTGCTTGTGAGTATGATTTCAGGGAGCAGTGATGTGAGATAAGGAAGAAACTAAAAAGGGAAGCAAAACCAATGGATTGAGGCATTATTTAGTTAGCTAGATCTATCGGCATGGGAGCTCTGTTCACCAGGACTTTCTGAATTATGAAACACATCTTAAAACTGTTCTGCTCTGGGGATGAAAGGAAGAAGCATCTACCCATCTATTCCTTTAACTCCTTGGTCAAGGGTAACCCTATGGACATTAGCTCCCCAACATGTCTGGACTGTGCATTCCTGTGTTCAGAATGGATTTCTATAAACATTCTACACTGAAACATCAGAGCTTCATGGCAGAAGGGGGCATAGACTTACATGGGCCAAGGCAAAGCACCTGCCTCAGCCTTGTAAAAGTCTAGGTAGAACTAGTCACCACAGCAGTGGTTAGAAGAAGGGGCCAAGAGGATTTGGAAGAGTGAACAAGAGGAGCCCAGTATAACTCAGTATAGTGCTGTGGTCTGGATATATTATATTTCCTAAAATCCATGTGTTGAAGACCAGTCCCCAATATGAAAAGGTTGAAAGGTGGTGGGACCATTAAGTGGTAATTAAGTCACAGGGGCTCCACCCTCATGAAGGGATTGGTGTAGTTCCAATGAGAGTGGGTCAGTTATTGTGAGAGCAGGTTATTATAAAGCAAGCCTGGTTCCCCTAACTCCTCTGCACATATGCTCCTGTTTATGCACCCTCTTGTCCGGCTTTTTACCATGGGTTAAAGCTGCACAAGTCCCTCAAAAAAGGCTGAGTAAAAACAGCCACCCAATCTTGATTTCCCAGCCTCCAGAACTGTGAGCCAAAATAAGCCTCTTTTCTTTATAAACTACCCAGTCTCAGGTATTCTGTTATAGCAACAGAAAATGAACTAAGACAAATAATGAAAACCCAAATAATTAACCCAAATCAAGGAAAATTGCTAGTTGTCTATTTTAGCATATTGCCTACCAATGAAGAAACTTGACTGACACAGTTACTGCATATTAATCAAGCTGACTTTAGGGCCTATTAAACTAGCACCTGTTTTCAAATCCATTAGAACCATCAAGTGTGCTTTTAACATATATTAATAGTAACTAGTAAAATATAAATTCATTTTGTACTTTACAATATAAATGGGAAAACACACAAACTACTTTATTTGTAAATAAGATAGCCCTCACTGGTCCCCAAGCTCACCAATTTCATCTCTGGTTATTGCTGCCTAGTAGATGTTTTATGCTATAGGCAGAATGTCCACTTTCACAGCTATGATCTACCAGGCTTATTACTTTGGGGACTGGAAGCTAAAGACCTTGGTTCAAATATGAGGTAACATGTTGCTGATTAAGCAGGGCATGACTTCTCTGAACATCAATTTCCTCATCTATAGAATGAGAAAAATAATATTTGACCCATTTTTTGTAAGAAATTATACAATGTGCTGGTCACATGTTTACTTTAAGGTGTAGCTAATAAAATTAATCATGAAATTGTGAATCATGATTAGATAGTGCCTTTCAGCATTTCTGTGATTCAGTGAAAGCATTATAATTATTAGAATTCTTACAATTTACAGGTATTTGAAAAAGTTGAAAGACTTGACCAAGTCCTTATAGTATGTAACCAGCAGGGCCAAGCCCTAGGACTGCTGACTCCAAACCCTGTGCTCTTTCAGATTGTTCACACGTGTTCACACCAATCATCGGCTCCCTGAGAAATCTTTCTCAATGTGATGATTTCTCTTTATCAAGAGACAGTTTGGTTCTTAACTTTCTTTCTAGTGTTTGGTCCACAATGGATTCTGTTGTTGTGTTAACCTATATGTATATTCTGACCCCTCAAATTTTAACTTCCTTGAGTGTTTAAGGGTAGGGATTGTGGGTGGGTTTCAGTTCTGTTTGGCTGTAAGTCCTAACTGACTATAAAACAAATACCAAATGCTCATTAAGTAGCTAATGAATTTAATTCTATTGCTCCCTCAAAGAACATTCAGGTTATGAGAAAATTCATAGCTGCTCCTAGGGGGGATGAATATTGTGTAGAATATTAATTATTCAGTAACATTTTATAAAACAGTCACCCTGAACCTTTGCAGAATTTAAAAAGAAAGCTAAATTAAGTCTATTGTGTTCAGAGGTAGCTTTAAATATTTTAGCCCTGAGATTATCTTGGCTTTAGCACTCTACTTGTGCTCATGTAAATGTACCAAGTTTATTCATGAGAAACCAGGAAACATTTGGTCATGAAATGATCCAGAAAGTTTAACTTACCTACTAGAGGAACTATGTCATATTATAATTCTTAAGAAAAAAATGAACATTATCCACACAAACACACACACAGAGTATAGAGTCCTAATAATAGCTAATACCTAATGAATGTTTGTATCCTAATTCTGTCGTAAGTGCTTTACACATAATAAATTTAAGCAAATCAATTTGGAGGTATACTTTACATACAATGCAAATTGCCAATTTAAAATATACAAGTTTTGAATTTTGAAAAATGAATACATGTAGCCACCACAAATCTACTGAACATTGATTTTTTCCTGATATATTCCAGTACTATTTGTTGTAAAGACTGTCATTCTCTGCTATAATGCTTTCATACTTTTGTTGAAAATCCATTGCTTATATATGTTTTGGTCTCTTTCTCTTAATTTTGCTCTCTTGACTTGTTTGCCTATTCTTTTTTCTATACAATCTTGTCTTGATTATTGTAGGTTTAGAATGAAAGTTTAGAATCAGCTAATGTATCCTATAATTCTTTATTCTAATTATGTTGTGTTCCCATATATATTATAAAAATATTAATTTTTATCAGATATCTTCCTGGGATTTTGAATGAGCCACTATGTTGAATATGTAGACATTTGAGAAGAATTAACATATTAATAATATCATCTGTCAATTCATGAAAACAGAATTCCTCATTTAGATATGCTTTCTTTCCTCAGTGTTTTTGTAGTTTCTGGTAAATATACCTTGCCACATTTTTGTAAGATTTGCACCCAAGTATTTCATGTTTTGGGGGGCTACTGTACATACTTTAAATTTTTTTCAATTCCTAATTATTCATAGCTAGTTCATAGAAATTTGATCATTTATATATTTACCTTGTATCCTGCAACCCTGCTAAATTCACTACTGGTTCATGGCATTTTTTTGTAAATTCTTTGGAAATTCCCATATACACAATCATGTTGCCTGTTATATATTAACATTTAACAATGTAGGTAGAAAAATTTCAGAAATGACTATAATAGCACAACTAGAACAAATAAATGAAGATTATGTCAGTCCAGTTCTTTTGAAAATTCATATATATGAATTGCTAAATGCCTATTATATGCCAACACCAGGTGGGTTGGAATGAGTGGGAGGGATACACTCAAGGGAACAGCCAAAACCCAAATACAAATAAAAAATATGCAAGTATAAAAATGCTGGGTAATGATCATCGCTGTGTAGAGAGAGTAGAAAAAAGTAGATACATTGTGACTGAGGGAAAGAGTGGTTAGAGATAGCCTCTCTGATGAGGTGGCATTTGTGCAGACCTAAATGAACTGAGAGAGAGCAGATAAAATCCAAGGCAAACAAAATCCAAGCAGAAGGCACAGTAAACAGAAACCCAGAGACAGGATGTGCTTGACATTTTCAAGGGAAGCAAGGAGATTAAGGTAATCAAGGTATAGCAAAGGGACAGTGTCAGGAAAGGAGAATAGAGAGTGATCTAACAAATTGGGTTATTTTAGGCAATATTGAGAAATTCTCATTATTCTATGTGTGATGAAAGGCCACCGAAGGATTAAGAGCACTTGTGACCATTCTTATTTTTTCTTTTTGGTGCTGAGGATTGAACCCAGGGGTGGTTTACCACTGAGCTACACCGATGGTCCTTTTGTAGTTTTTAAATTTTGAGACAGGGTCTTGCTAAATTGCCCAGGCTGGCCTCAAATTTGCAATCCTGCCTCAGCCTCTTGAGTAGCTGGGATTATAGGTAAATACCACCATGCACTGCCTCATTTATTGTTTTTTTTTGGGGGGGATACTGGGAATTGAACTCAGGGACACTTGACCAATGATCCACAACCCCAGCCCTATTTTGTATTTTATTTAGAGACAAGGGTCTCATTGAGTTGCTAAATGCCTCGTTTTTTGCTGAGATTGGCTTTGAACTTGTGATCCTCCTGCCTCAGCTTCCCAAGCTATTGAGATTACAGGCATGTGTCACCACACCCGGCTCATTTATTCTTTTTTTTTTTTTTTTTTTTTTTTTTTTTTTAGTTTTTTTTTTTAGTTGTAGATGGACACAATGCCTTTATTTTGTTTACTTATTTTTATGTGGTGCTGAGGATCAAACCCAGTGTCTCACACATGCTAGGCAAGTGCTTTTACCACTGAGCCACAACCTCAGCCCCCTCATTTATTCTTAAAAGAAATCACTAGCTGTTGTGTGAGGGAGACTATAGTGTGGTGGGAGAAATAAATCTCCATTTATTATCCCCTGAGGGATCTAGATGGTGCTGAGAGATGACAGGAGCCAGGGAGAGGATATTAAAAATTCTTTTGCTTGGAGGACTGGGGAAAGCTGGTGACATGGTTACATGGCTGATGAGAATGTGCAGGCTCTGGCCATCTGCACTCAGACAATTCACATGTTCTGTGTCACTGGTTTATGGCCACCTCCCCACCTGTTGACATTGCTCTTAACTATGCCTTCTACTTGAGGGACCCAGGTTACTCACAAGGTAATGCCTACTTCTCTAACTTATCTGTCATCCATACCCCTTGATTCATCCTCTTCTGGCACAACAGACTCCACTCATTTCTGCTAATATGCCAAGCCCCTTTCCGTAACAGGATCTTCACACTGGTGATCCTCCTGTTTGGATATTACATGTCTCTTCTGCTCTTCTGCTCACATTTCACAGATTTCAAGTATTTTTGCATTCTGTGCATAATTCTCAAGTCTCAAATCAAATACCACTTTCTGGGAATCTTCTGATGATCTTCCTTAAAACTGGTCCTCAAAAACATTCTCCTTTTCTTCATTTTGTTCATAGATTTTTATAATGTGATATTGTTGTTTTTAACCTGTCACTTAACTGTTAATCCATCAGATACAATATACAGGAGGCTATTTCTTATTATGCTTTGCTGCAGTTACAGTCCACAAGGCACTGCTTAGCATATTGTTGGTAAGCTACAGATGGAACAAAACAAAGAATGAATGAGTAACTTAAATCCTAAGACTAGGAAACTTCCCTAAAACCGCCTACATCTATCATGGTGTTTGCTTTTGGAAGCCTCAACTTTTGATAAATATAACAGAACAATTTAACTAAAAACTTCTCTCACCTTCACTCAATTTCCAGGTAACATCTGAGTTCTTGTGGCATGCCTACTACCATTAGGTTGACTCTCTTTGTATTGATGATGGCCTAAAATAATTCATCTATGTAATTCTTAAATAAAGTAATTCAGGATGAGCATGCCAAATCTTTTGGAAATCATGCTAGTCAGTTTTTCCTTGCTGTGACCAAACACCTAACAGACAACTTAGAGTAGGGAAAGTTTATTTTGGCTCACTGTATCAGATGATCTGTCCATGGCTGGCTGACTGACTGCTTTGGGTCCAATGTGAGGCAGAACATCTTGGCAAAAGGACGTGGTGGAAGAGCACTATTCTGCTCATGGTGACCAGGCAGTGGAGAGAGAAAGGGGACGCGGCTGGAGGGAAGACGAACCTTTCTAGGGTGTGCCTCCAGTGACCCACTTCCTCCAGTCATGGCCCACCTGCCTACAGTTAGTCCATTCAAACTAGAATGGACTGATTATGTTACAACTCTCAATTCCATCATTTCACCTCTGAATACTCCTGCATTAACATAGGAGCTTTGAGGGGACACCTAATATCCAAACCATAACAGAAATCATGACATGCGGGATGAAGTGGTCCTTACTGTGTTTAGCCTTAGATGTTCATTACTGAAATCTCTTGTTTACTAGAGGTTATGAGGCTGATCTTAGTAGTGGTCACCTATCTTTTTATATTACCAAGGTATTATCATGCCTTGTGTTTTTTTGGGTTTTTTTTTTTTTTTTTTTTGGTACAAGGGATTGAACTCGGGGTTACTCGACCACTGAGCCACATCCCCAGCCCTATTTTGTGCTTTATTTAGAGATAGGGCCTCACTGAGTTGCTTAGCGCCTTGCCGTTGTTGAGGCTGGCTTTGAGCTCGCAATTCTCCTGTCTCAGCCTCCCAAAGTGCTGGGATTACAGGCATGCGCCACAGTGCCTGCCTATGCCTTGTGTTTTAATTGCCCCAAATTTTTACAAAAGCAATTTTCTTGGTGCAATGTTAACTGTTATTGTTTTATGTACTCCCTCTTGCCCCATCCAATTCATATTCCATTACGTTGCAAGGCCGTAATTATTTTCAGCAAGTTGAAAAAAAGAAGGGTGTTTATGTGTAGTAATTTTTTTTTACATTTTTTTAGTTGTAGATGGACACGATATCTTTATTTATTTTTATGTGGTGCTGAGGATCGAACCCAGTGCCTCAGGCATTTGAGGCTATTGCTCTACCACTGAGCCACAATCCCAGCCCCATATGTGTAGTAATTTTTAAGAGGCAGTATCTAGGTTTGGTAAACAAAGTAGACTTTAGCTATTTCATTTTTCTGTTGCAAAGGCCAAATAATATTTCAATGTTCATTACTAAGTTACTAAATGAAGAGTAATTTTTGTGTTTTCCAAGACTAATGAGAATCAGGAATTTGGGGAGGGGGTAGTGGGGGGTTTACCAGGGATTGAACTCAGGGGCACTCGACCACTGAGCCACATCCCCAGCCCTATTTTGTATTTTATTTAGAGACAGGATCTCACTGAGTTGTTTAGCACCTCACTTTTTTTAGAATATTTTTTAGTTGTAGATGAACACAATACCTTTATTTTATTCATTTATTTATATGTGGTGCTGAGAATCGAACCCAGTGCCTCACGCATGCTAGGTAAACGCTCTACCACTGAGGCACCACCCCAGCCCCTCACTTTTGCTGAGGCTGGTTTTGAACTCAAGATTCTCTTGCCTCAGCCTCCTGAGCCACTGGGATTACAGGCCTGTGTCACTGCACCCTGCTGGAATTTGTTTTCAAGCAATAAGATTGGCTTAAGGAGGGAGAATATTGAGGGATGGGAGATTGAATTATGTTATGTGCATGTATGAATATGACTTAATGAATCCCACTATCACATATAATTATAATGTACCAATAAAAATTTAGATGGTGACAATAAAAAAATTGGATTATGGCTAGCATCACAATTTTCAAGAGTTCTTTTTTTCATCTTAGGAATATCAAAATACGAATTCGATAATTGAGAGTTTTTAAAAGTGAAAGACAAAAAAGGAAGTATGAAATATGTACATAGAAAAACAAATGGTAGCACTGATGTGAATGAGGTAAGTACAAGGCAAGGGCTATTACTAGATTTGAAGTATTTTGGAAAATGTGGATGTAACTAATTTCCATATTTTCAAAAGTATTCTGCAATCAATTCTCCTCGTTTTGTGAGTACCTAGATGTGGAATAAAACATTTCCCAGGAGGAATAAAGTTCTCATTTGGATATATTCAAGATATTATCCGACATCCAATTCATTCATCCATTCATTCATTCACTATGAGCACTTCCGTAAGGCCCTCTTCTAGTTGCCAGAACTGTTGTAGTAAATGAAGATGCCCCTCTTTTCTGATGGGGGAGGAAAAATGGCCAGTGGGTATTCTTGTTATTGATGCTAAGTGCTGTGTGGGAAAGCAAAGCAGGCAAAGGGAACACAGAGTGCTGGTGTGTGGAGGCAGGCACAGGCAAGCCATTTGGTATGGAGTGGAAAAGGAGAGTCTCAGAATATAAGATTTGACCAGAACAGAGGGCAGTGGAGTAAGCCAAGAACCTCACTGGGGAGAGCATTTGAGGAAGCCACAGAGGGAACAGTGGGTGTAAAAGCCTGAGACAAGACATACTTGGCAGGCCCGACGAATAGCAAGGATCAGGGAACTGGAATAACGCAGACGGAGAGGAGAGTAAAAGGATGGTATCCACAAAGAGAGGGGCCGGATGCACAGGGACTCAATGGGCACAGTAAGTTCCCGGCTTGTAGTGAGACAGATGTCTTAAAGGGATGCGAGTAGACATGACTTTGGTGTTTAAAAGCCCATGCAGGCTGCCGTTTTGGAAGACTAGAGCTTGGGCAAGGGTGGAAACAGGCAGGAGGTTCCAGGAAGGGCTCGATTAGTTTCATGATCATAAGAGCAAACTGTGGTTATTCTTCAGTGTGCTGGGGCTGCTAAGTAAGCTAGGATGTTCAGTAGGTTAGGTGGATTCAAAACATTTTCCATTTAGGGTATTTTCAATTTATGACAGGTTTATCAGGATGTAACCCCTTGTATGTTGAGGAGCATCTGTGTCCCACATCAATCTTTCATTACCACCACCACATCCTGCCCCAAGCCATTGTGAACTCTTTTTTAGACTATTCCTGCTGTGTTGCCCAGTGTTTCCAGAGAGGACCATACTGTATATCACTAGCCTAGGAAAAGATCCAAATTTGAAATTCCAAAGTACAGTTTCCAGCCATTGTAAATCCAAACCATCTCAGACCTGCCAGCATTCTCTGTCCCATTCCCCGGCTTTTTCTTTTTTGAGGAACTGGGGACTGAACCCAGCATCTTGTGCACTGGGCAAGTGCTCTGCCACAAGCTCTACCACTGTGTTACATGCCCAGCTCAGACTTTACATTTTGAAAGGAGAGCCAGCAGCATTTGCACCTGGAATGGATACAGAGTGTGTAAGAGGATGATACCATGGCTGTTGCTTGGCCTGGACTGCTGGAAGGGAGGACATCCAGTCATACACATGACTAAGTATGGAGGAGGAGGAGGCTGAAGGCTGGATGCTGGAGTTGCCAATCTGGGTATAAATACACTCAGTCTACATAACAAGAAGTATTAAGTCAGACACAACAGACAAGTATGGATTGGAAATCTGGACAGCTTGTCAAAGTCATAAGCCTGGATGATATCACCTCCAACACAAGTACGGGTACAGAAGTGAGGTCTGAGATGGAACAGAACTCTACTCCCAGGGAGCTTCCATTCTCTGAGAAGAAACAAAGTTGGCAAACAGATGTCACTGGTCAGGTGATAAGTGCTATGTACAAAAAGCTGTGGCATGGGACAAAGAATGCTGGCAGGTGTGTTCAAGTGGATGTCATTGACACAGATGCAATTAAATATAGGGACCTGGAGCTCAGGAAGCAAGCAGGCTGGATGTGTGAATTTGGTGGTCACAATCATGTTTATTGCCACAAGACTGGACAGGGTCAATCAGAGAGCAAACATGGATGGAGAAGAAAAGAAACAGGAAACCTCAGCCCTCATATTTGGAGTGGAACTTGTTTTAATGGTTTTGCTTTTGGAAATTCAAGTAGGAACAGGAGATGAACTGTTAAGAGAGCAGCCCTCTCTCTCCAAGCCACTTAAATGCTACTATTTGCTTAATCATTTGACCAGTTTGGAGGTGAGTGGTTTTACAGCTACTTTTTTCTTTCTTGGTTCTGGAGATTGAACTCAGGGATGCTCTAACACTACGCAACATCCTCATTTTTTATTTTTATTTTTTTAATTTGAGACAGGATCTTGCTAAGTTGATGAGGCTGGCTTTAATTAAACCTGCAATCTTCTTGCCTCAGCTTCCCCGGTCACTAGGATTATAGGCATGAGCCACCACACAACATTTCTTAGACTCCTACACAGAAACAACTGAGGAAGCTTATGAAGAATGAGGAATCCATATTCCAGCCTC
This sequence comes from Geosciurus inauris, assembly GCA_004024805.1. Taxonomy (NCBI): domain Eukaryota; kingdom Metazoa; phylum Chordata; class Mammalia; order Rodentia; family Sciuridae; genus Geosciurus; species Geosciurus inauris. Next base: position 176,013 of record PVHX01001462.1, read on the forward strand.
TGAGACTAGACCCTGGGGGTGACAGATAATTCTCCAATCCACTGAGCTTAAAAAACATTGCAACTGGGCAGGAAGGACCATCAGAAAACAAGAGTGAATGGGACATAAGAACGCTACGGTTATGGGTAAGACTGACAAGGCAAACTGTGGAGGGCTTTGACTTAATTTTGTAGTCACAGGGAGCTCCTGAAGATCCTAAGCAGGCAAGCTCCACAATCAGATTTATGCAGTGTTTGAGTAAACTCGGGCAGGAAGACATCAAATGGAAACAGGAATTTAGCTCCCCCAAATTACCATGGGGCTGGGGGTGTAGCTCAGTGGTAGAGCATTTGCTTATTAACATGCGCAAAGGTCCTGCGTTCAATCCTCAGTACTGAAAAAACAAAAAATGTTACTGTTGTGGTAGAATCTATCAGTACTGTGATTCTTTTTTTTTTTGGTACTGGAGATTGAACTCGGGGGCACTTGACCACTGAGCCGCATCCCCAGCCCTTTTTTGTGTTTTATGTAGAGACAGGGTCTCACTGAGTTGCTTAGCGCCTCGCCGTTGCTGAGGCTGGCTTTGAACTCGCGATTCTCCTGTCTCAACCTAATGCTGGGATTACAGGCTTGCGTCACCGCACCCGGCTAGTACTGTGATTCTTTAGTTCTTAAATATTTTAGAATGTTTTTATATGAATGAGTTTGAATTTTGAGTAAAAAACTATTAGCAGTTGTTGTTATTTTAAATCTTCTATATTTTGTCTTCAAGGAGGGGAAAAAGAATTATTTGGGATAAACAGTTAAGTCCTTCTCAACATAACACAGAATGGGTTAGATAGATACTTTTCAATTAGAAAGGTGTCTATATTCTACAACTTACATTCAAGTACTAGGCATTAATAGAGGAATAGAGGAATCTATATCTCAGACTTAAGACATTAGTATGGAGGCAGAACATATACGTATCAATCAAAAACAACTGAAGAGATTGATTCAGAGATCATGTGTTAAGGCTCATTTTAAAATTAAAACAAAAAAAGTCCTTTGTGTGTATAATAAAAAAATACAGGTCACTCCATATTTTGATTTATGAAAAATAAATTTATTACATAACACCTTGTTTTTAACAATGTTCAATTTTTTTTTATTCAGAATACTTGTGTCATTCATGTAAAATAGTTTGATACAGTACATTGTATGTTATAGGTTTTTTTCCCTCAAAAATTCTAAGGCTCTCCTACTCCTTCTCCTTTGCTGAAGTAAGGGCACCCTAAACAACGTGCGAACAAGTTAAAAAAAAATTAACTGAACAAAATTTTTTAATAGCACTACACCAACCAGCTTTAAAATCAGGACAAAATATCTGAATTGGATGCCGCACCTTTTCAAGGAAGTTATCATTCATGCTTTTTTCATTTTAAAGCATGCTCACAAATCAGCAACACCAACAGGAAAAATAAAACACTGTCTATGACAATCATTTTAGTTTGTTTGCTGAACCAAACAGGTTTATATCAATGACAACATATTTAATTACTATCAAATAGCAGCTTTAACACCAGTCAAGTCATAGATTGAAAATAAAAACAAACTCAGAAGGTGGAAATTAATCTTTGGGAGTTTTATAACCTTTCTAGAAAAACTATGTGGCTTTTTGTACTTTCAAAAAAACCCAAGCAATGTTCTTGGTCAAAAAACACTGATTAATGTAGAAAACCAATCAACCCACTGATAAGACACTAAAAAGAAAGGTGTACCAAAATAATCTCATTTTGAGTCTTGGTTATTTTGTTGAGTTAACATATACTGTATGTTTCAAGTACCAGTTAAACTTTGTGTCTGTGTGTACTATTGGTCAGATTATGTTGTTACACTGAAAGAAGTCACCACATACAACAACAAATGCTTGCCCCTAGCACATTTCACAGCTTCAACTGCTACAGACTGTCACTGAAAAAAATGCATTGGTCAGTCTGAACCATGTCAAGTAAACTATGGAAGTAGCAAATCCACAACACAAACTGTGCTAGCATTTCTTTTCAAGTCTAACTCCAAAATAGGTACAACTTGGAAGCCACTACCCCAATCTGTGAAAAGTGGTGGAACTTGGCTACTGGACATTTTGAAGGTGTGGTTGTACAGTACATTCTCATGGCCCATACCAGGTTCCCGCGGAGAGCTGCACGTCAGTCCTGCAGCATTAGCAACAGTGCATTGACAAGATTCCAACGCAGCTCAGTACCGATGTGTCTGATGTGAGTACTGTGGAGGCTGCTGGGAGGTAGCTGAATATCCCATGCTGCTCTGGGGCTGTGATGTGCTTGGTCCAGGATTGGGATAGGCAGCATGTGGATTGGAACGCTGGAAAGGAGATGAGGGAAGAATATGATTCAGGTGCTTAGGAGTAGCTAGGCCTCAAGCCAGCAAGGCTGGGGTGTGACCAAAGTGTCATTATATTTCAAGGAAGTAAGGATGTAAAAGTTTTGTGCTAGGTAGTAACTTTAGAATTAAAATGACCAAAAAAACCAAACTGTTTTAACATCAGGTTAGAAATATTACATAGATAATAATAAGCTCAATCTTGTTACTATGCTCTGCAAATATATTTTTCTATAGTAGTAACTCCTTTTAATATGCTTAGGGTCTACCTGATAAATAACTAATTTCCTGGAGATGTTTCCACATGAGTTTAATGATGTATACATTAAGAAATTCACAGTTGCCAGGCTTAGTAACACACCCCTGTAATTCCAGCTATGCAGGCCGAGGCAGGAGGAATGCAAGTTGAAAGTCAGTCTAGGAAACAGTCTGACTGAAGTTAAAGAATTAGGCTGGGGATGTGTCTCAGTGGCACAGCACTTTGCTAGCATGCACATGGCCATGGGTTCAATCTTCAGAACCACCAAAAACAAACAAATAAACAAAAGAACAAAAAAGAAAAGCTTATGTATATGCTCATTTCTTCAACAGAAATCATCCCCAACACCCACATGTAACTAAAGAATAAAAATGATTATGACAAGAAAAGGTACCAGAGAATCAATTTCTAGGGCACTGAAATATTTTTAATGCTCTTTAAATTATTCAATCTTTTTTTTAAAAAAAACTTTTTTTTGGTTACCAGGGATTGAACTCAGGGGTACTCGACCACTGAGCCACATGCCCAGCCCTATTTTGTGTTTTATGTAGAGACAGGGTCTCACTGAGTTGCTTATTAGCGCCTTGCCATTGCTGAGACTGGCTTTAAACTTGTGATCCTCCTGTCTCAGCCTCCCAAAGTGCTGGGCTTACAGGCGTGCACCACCGCACCTGGCTTAAATTATTCAATCTTATTTTTCTGCTACAGGTTTACATAGATAAGTAAAAATATAATCATTGAACTATAAGGACAGTGACATTCTCAATTCTAAAAAATGGCATAAAGGGAAAGAATAGTGACATGGAGTGCTCTAATTTTGATCTGTTATATTACTATTTCCTTTCCTGCACCTCTCATATTATTCGTTTCTAAGACAAACACTATAACAAATTAGTCATACTTTATTACTTCTCTCTTTCAAAGCAAATGCAGTAAGTCATTTAATTCTAAATTCTGCTGACCTAGCAAGAAAAAACAATTTTTTTTTTTTTTTTTTTTTTTTTTTAAAGAGTAGACCAGGAAACTGTAGTCAGGAATACTATTTTTGAAATCACCCACAAAAACCACCACCAACAAAGTAGCACATCATCATTTTCTGAGTTTCAGAAGCAAAGGCTAGAGCACTTCTGTGGCTCCTCTGAAGGATGCAAACAGCCTTAGGCCAAGAGAGGTGCACTCTTCCTTCCATGGGGAGCAAAAGATACTGAAATACCAATGTCCACAGATGCCTTGCTGTGTTCCTAACTGGGAGAGAGAGGGTCACAACTCAGGCAGACAAGGATTTCTGGTGTGGCAGGTGGGACCTCTCCTTAACTAAGGCCAAGAGCTAATTAGGTAATCCTAGAAGTGCAGTAGTTTCATAAGATCTTTGTTCTCTTTTTGTAGGTAAATTACTAACTGGTTGTGTTTTCAGTATACTTCCCATTCCCAGTTTAGCTGGCAAATGATAGGAATAAACTGAGGAGAAAAGAAGTTGGTTATGATTTTGAAAACAAATCTTTCTACAAAGATAAAGTGACAGGATGGACCCACAAGTAGGCAACCAATTTGAGTCCTGGTTCTACTACTGGCTTGCTGGGTGACCCTCTGAAAGCTATTTGCAGAGGCAAGCCTAAGTCTCCTCTGAATGGCAATGATAAAACACCTTCAAGAGTATAATGACTTAAGGAAATAATGAAGCTGTCACTTAGTAAGTACTCAATAAGAGCACCTCCAGCACCACCACCAAAGAAGTACTCACTATATACTCTAAATACTAAGAATTTTAATGGCAATAACAACAATGAAAATGATTTAAAAATTTAGTGTTCTCTGTAAAGCACTTAAGTCAGGATAGCCACTGTGCCTTAGCCATGCATCGTCCCAATTTAATCTTCACTAAAACCTCTATTTATCATTATCCATATTATCATTATCCAGGTGAGGACACTGAGAATACTTGAATCATTTACCCAAGGTTTCCGAGAAGTGACTAGAGTGGGATGTGATACATTGTTTCAAAATAACAGATAACATTTATTGAGCTTCTACTGTAAGCTAAGCACTCAGAATTATGTCTAATTTGAGAACTCCAAGTTAGGTTTTATTAGTCTTATTTTGTAGATGAAAAAACTACAGCTAGCAGATATTGTATCACTTGTATAAGATTACAGTTAAGTAATGGCTTAACATGAGTTTATCATTCCAAGTTGCCTGTTTCAGAAATCTGACCCCTTCCTATGATTGCACTGACAGTATTTTTCCATGCCAGTGTACTTCCTCAGGTACACAGAGGTCAATGTTTCTCAATTACATCTCACTTTCCAAATGTCACAGTTCTCTCTGCAAATACCGACATAGCAGGTCAATACAAAACAAACTTTAAATACCTGATAGTCTGAGGTCATGATTAGTCCACCTGAGGTAGTGGTAGGAGGAACAACTCTCACTTTTTTCAATGGGGGTCCCTGTGTGTGACTGCTGTCTTGGTTCCCTGGGTGGCCAGTTCCATTAGTGTGGTTATTGCCCTGCTGCTGCTGCTGGTTCTTCTCAATTGGTTAAACAGAAAAACAAAGTTCAACTCAGAAGGAGAACAAAATATAGCCACATCAGAAATGTTATGAAGGCAGGCATGAATATAATACTGCCAACTGTACTTTAATACTTACTTTGTCTCCTTTGTCATCAGGTTCTTCTTCTGTTAAAAATTCTCGTTTTGGGTAAGGAATTTGACAACCAGCAAAAACACTGATTATAGGAAAAAAAAGAAAAATTTTGTATGCTATTCAGTATTTTAAATGCTTCACTTAATAGGTAGTTTTTATTTTAATACAAGATGAATTTTGTTTCCAAGTTTGCAAATATAAGTACCTTTCACGCCAACTATGACAGAATGAATTTTTCTTCCCATCAGTGACATTATAGGAGGTCACATAATGGTCGTTTATTGTATAAAAATTATCACTAATCATCTAATATGGCTCAACTTTCTTCTTTTATCTGAAAATGACTCTTCTTTACTACAACCAAAATACAGATTCCAGCTGAAATGTGTGTCACCGTTTAAAGACAATTTTTGTTTTATACTCCCTTCTACATTTAAAACAAAAGATGGTACAGAAAACACAAATTTATTTGAGAACAGTATTTGCCATTTTGGAATACAAAACTATAATTGCAGGCAGTAAGCCACCTCAGTGAGTCTGAAGGAGCTACAGCATACATAATCAACCCTGTCACTGAATAACTAGATTACTGCTGAAAAGAATGTGATCAACATTTCATAAAGCAAGAGAACAGGAAGTCCTCTTAATCATAAAGCCCCTAAGTGACACTTCAATCAGCAGAGCTCAATTTCTATTTGTCATAAGGATTTCCTTGGGTCTCCATCCAAGAGAAGTGGCAACTTAGGGTTGACAACTAAAAGAAAAAAATGCTTCAAAAAATGCCATCTTACTGGTAAATTCATTAATCAATCACTTACTCTGATGTAGGAAGTGGGTCTTCTAAGAAATAGGGATCCTGCATAGCCTGTTCTGAGGTAATTCGCTTTATTGGGTCCATGGTAAGCAACTTCTGAAGCTGAAACCATAAACCATAAAAACATTACTTATTAGTTTTCATGGCTACCTGTTAACAAATATGGGGAGAGTAGTTTTTTGATGAATGATACCACAAAGTAGATGATACTTTTTCCTGCTGAATTAACATAATTAATAATTATGAGAAAATCCTAATTATTAAATTTAATGTAGTAATTTACATTCTAGTAATTCCAATATTATTTCATTTGATTCTCATCCAAAGAATAACTACATTTATGCCCCAAACTAAACCAATGATCTTTTCTCCTTCCTTATCTAAACTGCTTTACCAAATTTATAATAAGACTAAACTTCTTGTATTTTATATTAACAGGAAAAACTTTTAACACAAATGATACACTAGCCATATGTAACTGTAGATTCAGATCCAAATTAAGTAAAATGGAATTAAATTTTAAAAAATCAGTTACACAGTCACACCAGGAACATTTCAAGAACTCAAAAGCCAAATGTAGCTAGTTACTAACCTACCTGGGCAATGCAGATAACCATAAAATGTTCTACTAACTAGTGTCAAACTAGTCTAGTAAATATAGTGACACACAACTTGTAGAGACTCTGGAAATAAATTGTCTGGTTCAAATCCTGACTCAATATTAGTTGAGTACTGTTGGGCAAGTTACTTCAACTCTGTAATCTATCTATCAAATGGAAATTTAAAATAGTACCTACTTTCACAGGTTTATTTTCAAGATTAAATTAATATATGGAAAGCAATTATAATGGTGTCTGCCATAAAGAAAGCACTATAGATATAAATGTTAGTTATAATTATTATTGCTACATAAAGAAATGCCACACTGATATGAAGATTCAATTTTTTTTTTTAGTTAAATCATAGTTAACTGAAGCTCTATGAACTAGAATATTTTTAATTCTAATATTCGATATAAGTGACTGTAAACTGTGGTCTCACAGTTTATACTCTTTGATCTAGTGTAGTGTTTTCAGATTTAGCATATAGTAGAATCATCTGGAAGATTTCTGTAAACAGAGTGTTGAACCCTGCTCCCAGAATGTTTTATTAGCAGATCTGGGCAGAAGCCCAAGAACCTGTATTTCCAATAGGTTTCTTAGGTGATGCGTAAACTGCTGGACTCGGACCACATTTTGAAAGCCAATGAACTAAGAGACGGATTGAGACTTACGTGAAATGACATATTTTAGAGGTTAAAAGGACACAAATTATTTAAAAACAGACAAAAAGTTGGAATGGTGAGATTCAAATTTGATTAATGCTCTGATATTCCAATGAAAGCACAATTTTATTTTTAGAGTTGAAAGGGAAAGCTTGGACTTGCTATTTACAATTTCCAACTGTTTAATGGGAGTATAATGGAGTTTTCAGATGGGACCACCTAAGATTACCAATAATTAAAGACAGGTCACCCCAGTAAAAATGACAAATTACCAGGAAGGTGTATCTCTCAAAGGTTTCAGGGGTGACAGTAGTGACAGTTACCTCAGACTACAATGAGTGGCAAGGATTGGAGGAAATAAAGTAATTCCTCTAAATCATGACTTTTAGTCTACCATCACTATCATCATTTTGACAGAATAAATCAGTAAATAATTTTGAAGGATCTAACTTTAACCTGCTAATTTGAGTATGGTTGTAAGTACATTAGAATATACACCATTATTTGAAGAATATACTGGTAATATGACATACATTAAGCAGTGATTTTTAGATGGTTGAGAAGATATGAAATATATAAAATATGACTTATTATAATAGTAAGTAAAATATATAGAAAGCAAAAGCAGAAGAGGGAAAAGAAAAAGCAGAAATAAAAGAAATGTTTGCCATCCAGCCTGGTTGCTATAAAGGAAAGTTTCACCCTTTCAAGGTTAAAGAACCCATTTAAGGAGCTGGGGTTGTGGCTCAGTGGTAGAGTGCTTGCCTGGCATGTGTGAGGCACTGGGTTTGATCCTCAGCACCAGACATAAATAAATAAAATAAAGGTATTGTGTCCATCTACACTAAGAAATTTTTTTTAAAAAACCAAAACAACAATGACAACAACAACAACAAAACAGAACCCATTTCAGAATACTTGGGAATAAGGAATGAAGAATTTTAAGTCAAGCAAAATAGAATTTGCTTCCCCAAATCCCCTTTGTATATGTTATAAACCTCTTTTTGAAAACATAAAACTGAAAAACATTAAAAATTATTATAGTGCAGCAATGGAAATTTCATTGTAAATATATTTAAATTAAATATAATTTCGTCATAAATTACCTTGCTAGTACAGATTCATTTAGATTCTAGGTCAGGTCATTTCTTCATTATACACTAATAAACATTCTATCTCTACCATTTTTCCAGAAAAAGCAAATAATGCATAATAGCACTGAACTTCTAATACTCAAGTTTATCAGAGGTATCTTGGGAATTAAAAATTTTATAATCAACCTTTCAAGAGATTAAATACAAAATAACCCATAGAAGTTATTGCTGAATGGAGGGACTATTTTGATACTTTTATGAATTTAAAAATAAATGATAGAAAATAAATGTAATTTTAAAAACATTCTTGACAGGTTTTTAAAAAATTACTACCTTTATAAAAATCTAATGACTAAACATTAGTCTGTCAAACCAGATATAGGTTTGGAAAAGTGAGTATTTTGATGCTTTTATTGGTATGCACAAACAAGATCTCTGTATCTTTATGGCATTCTGACAACTAAGTAACCTATATGGTTACTTTATATAATTTATAAAATTGACCCAACAAAGCCTTAGTTTGAGCTACTAGATAAAGGGGGGAAATGCATTTCATTAGTACTATTATCTAAAGCTTACCAAGTGGAATGCTTTACTATCTGGTTTAACTTTATGTTTTTCCATATACTTGATAAGACTGCAGTTGGTATACCTGAAAGAGAAACACTATGAAATATTTATATTAGATTTGAGGTTAATTTTACATTGCCTAAGGTCCTTCCAAACAGAGTTTCTTTGATCAAAACTGATATATAACATTAAAAGAATAGCATTAAATCAATTTTATACTTCATTCAATATCCACACTGGTCACTTTTGAATGGATACCAATGATTAAATGCAAGACAATTTCATGAGTAATATACTGAACAGTATTTTTTCATATAAATTATATTTTAACAATTATTTTAAATAACACAGGTCAAAAGTTTAACTCAGTCTTACCAATAAGTTTAAAATGTATTTCTTATAAACTGGACTTTCCCAATTGTTGGACTCACATTTCAAATAAATGAAATATTTATTCTTCTCTTATTAAAATTTGATTAAAATTACTACATAACCTAGGAGGATAGGCTAGTGGCTCTTAGCAATATTATTTGGTCTCATTTCTTTAGTTTGACATTTCCTACTGATGTTGAGCTTCCAGAAAGTAGTAAATATGGAAAGAAATGAATTGATTTTTTTCTCAGATCCAAATCAGCCACTAATGTTAGTTACTATATTGTCACTTAAATCTTAAGAAATGAAGACTGACATCATGAAAAATATGTATGAGATTAAGTAAAATTACTTATTAGAGTAATCTTATGTTGAGTAATCTATTATGTTGAATATTCAACTTTATACTGAGTATTCCAGAAAAAATCAACAAAGGGTCCATTTTCTTTCCAACTTACGTATTTCTTCTGAAATCTTTCATTAATGTTGAATGTTCGGGCATCTTTTTAATATCTTCCCAATCTTTATCTGTGAAATACATTGATACATTTTTATGTTGCCTAAATTCCTATTCTTAAGAATTTTAACAAAGGTTATCCCCATTTCATTACATTTCCTTACTTTTAAACCTTTTTGAAAGCCCAGATTTCAAATAAATGCTCAGTGACAGCATACATCTTGAACAATAAATATATTGTGATTCCTTTATTTTAGATATCTTTACTTACATTTTAAATTTTGAACTGTCTACTTTCTGTATATTTTACTATAATCTGCCTCAATTTTATCACTAGAAGGGAATGTTATTTAAATAAATCTATTTGTTACTGAATAGTCCTACTTGTATCAATAAAACCATTCATGTTCCCATTTCCACAAAATTTCTTTAAATCAGCAACTAATGTCTTCAATCAAAATCTGGGATCTTTTGCCTCAGTGACTTTAAAATACACTTACTTCTCATTATGATATAGCCCTCTTTTCACTTTACTAAACACACTGCTTCACGTCAGCAATCAAGGTAAGCAGTAATTGTTTGCAAAACAGGGTGGGATACAACTATTATATTAACCCATTTTATCCCACCATCCTAGATGTGGAACATGTATTAAAAACTATAGTATATAATATATAATAACTGCATAATATATAATTATGGTAATATAATTATATTATAGTAATATTAATTAATGTAATATAGAAGCTCTAGATTATGATTTGCAACCTCTTTTAGTGCACCTGTGTCAATTTTACTGCAATATTTACAAAACTGAAACTTGGGGGACTTGATGGGTTAACAAGTCAGCTGGCACCTTGGGTAGTTCCAATATCACTCAACACAACCTGAGCTATGAAATATGTTAGGTACAAAAATGTTTCAGTTATTTTGTTGGTATGGAGTTGCTCCAACATCCTAGATAACTTGTCTTCTCCCTCACTGTTAGTGGGCTGTTACTGAGAGTCCAATAGGTGCATAGCATTGTACCAGACAGCTAACAGTACCTTTAGTTTTTTTGTTTGTTTCTTGTTTGTTTTTCTTGGCAGGCTGGGGAATCAAACCCAGAGCCTTACGCATGCCAGGAAGGCACTCTACCACTGAACTATAGCCCCAGCCCCACCTGTAGCTTTCAAATGGCCTTTATAAGTTTGTTTTTGAACTTACGTTTTTTGCTACTTATACTCTACAGACATCATCACATAATTAAACTAAAATTTTTCTTAAATTCCTGAATGGAATTTTCTCCTTAACTTTATTTCTTGCTACAAATTCTCTATATTGCATATATATTCTCTCTCTTTCTCAAGCAAGAAATATTTAAGTAATCTTTTAGTTTTCCCTCAATTAGATACTTCCTACAAAAATAATATCTGTCATTTACGCTCCATTCTTATCACTTTCTGGCTGTGGGATTGCTATAACAAGCAGGTGGTTTCCTGACTTCAGCTACTTCAATTAATTTTTACATACCAAGGCCATACTATTCCTTTCTTTTTAAATATTTTTTTAGTTGTTGATGGATCTTTATTTTATTCATTTATTATTTATATGTGGTGCTGAGGATCGAACCCAGCACCTCACACGCATGCTAGGCAAGCACTCTACCACTGAGCTACAGCCCCAGCCCTTTTCTTTCTAAAACAACATAAGTCATGTCCCTGGTACTCAAGAACTTATTAAGGATTCTCACTCGTCTGTTTATCAGATCTAAACTCTGCTGCTTGCCTTTCAAGGCTTCAAGAAACTGAACCCACATTAATTAACTGTTGAACCTACATTAAAAAGCATCTCTGATAGAGGTGTTCAGCACCCTCAAGCCCCTCAACATGTCCCTTTCCTTGTAGGCCTCAGAAAGAGTAGACAAATTTAGAAGCAGGCAGAAAAGGCTATTTCTCTCTATCTACTCAAACCAAAACTATTTTTAAAGCATTCTGCTTACAGTAATACAATGAAAACTCCAATCACATCTGCTACATCAGTAATTTTTTACTCAAGATAGTGTCTGGCACATGGTATGTTCTCTGTAAATAATTAGTGAATAAATAAAATTCCCATCATGAAAAGTGGTCTTTCAAAACTGTTGGACAGTTTTAAAAAGTGGTAATATCTATATAGTTACTCTGCATTTATTGATAACTAATACCTTTACAAAGAAGTATGGAGTAAAACTCCCAGATACTTCCATATTAGTCTTGAGTTATAATGACCCGAGGAATGTTCCTCATAAGATATAATTTCTATTCAGTATTTCACTAGCCAAAATTATTTAGGTGTTTTAAACAAATTTTCGTTATTCTGGCCCTCTGGGCAGTTTGCAGTGACTGATAAGCTACCATTCTTGGGTATAACTAGGGTATGGATATAGTTGGAGAGAGAGAACGCTGAGGATGGGACATCTATAAATTTTCTCTGTTCTGCAAAAAAAACAGTAGGCTAACCTGTCATGGAGTAGTATGACTTACACCCACATTCTGACTGTTCTAACAAATTAAAGAATGTTTTTATTGACAAGGGTTAGAGAACAAACATACTATTACTCAATATAATGTGATTCTGCTAGTGCCCTACATAAAAATAATGGTCAAAATTTATATCCAATGCCAAGTAGGAGCAGCATTAAATATGCTGCCAAAAAAATTCTATTATTGATTTTGTAGTTTCTGCTGGTAAGAATAAAATGCATCTTTTTAATACAAATATTGTAAATATTTTATCATTTAAAATATCAGACAACAAAACAAAAAAGCAAAATAAAATAAAACAAAAACACTCCTCAAATTCAGGACGCTCATAAATAATTTCATGTTAATATGTGAATTCTACAAATTTTGCTATTTCTACAAATATTTGATAAATGCAGTCATAAAAACTAAGATTGGAGTAAGAGTAGCTTTCATCAGCCAAAAATATACACCTTTCCAATGAAGATATCTAAGATCAAACAACAGTGATTTAAAAACAAAAACAAAAACATAATGTGTACCTGCAGGAAATCCCATTACATTGAATATTCTGTCCAGCTGGTCATGGTGATAAGGATTACTAGTTTTGATGTCCTCTTGCCGACAGTGAAATATTGGTTCTGACGTTAGTAGTTCTGCAAATATACACCCTATAGCCCAAATATCTTTAAAAGAAAAAGAAAAGAAGAAAAAAAAAAAAAAAAAAAAAAAAAAAAAAAAAAAAAAAAAAAAAAAAAAAAAAAAAAAAAAAAAAAAAACAACAACAAAGGAAAGGAAAAAGGGGGGGGAAAGGAAAAAAGAAAAAGTAGGAAAATAAAGTGGTTCTTTCCAAAAGAAAATGCATTTTTATTTTGGTGGGGAGTTGTTTTTTTCCTTTTTTCTTCCCTAGTAAGTCATATTAATTTCCTAAGCAATTGTAATTGCTAAATATCATGGAACATTGTTTGTAAATATATATTCCCATACCACCCACCCAAATTTTTCATTCCCTATTATACCGCAATCCTACCCAGGGGCTTTATTCTAGGCCAAATAAAATTCATTAGCTGGATTTCTGGTGAACTTTAAATGCCCCCAAACATTACCTTATCTATGAAATACATACAAAACTGCATATGGGACATGGGAACCACAAACAAATAAAGCTAAACAAAAACTAAACAGAAAATCCAAATGACCTTCCAAATTGGGCATGTGCTAAATACAACTGGTACAAATTTTTACAATAAACTAATTTTTCTTTATCTTCTTTACTTGCTAATTTACAAAGTCTAATGATTACTTTCTCATGTTAGTACTATGGTGCTATGCCAATAAGAAAAAGACAATGTCTGACCTCAAATATTTCTACTTAAACAGTTTTTCTTTCAAAGGGTTTCTTTATGCTGTAGCAATGTCTGCTTTTGCAGTGTCTACATTTGCAAATTAAGTATTTAGTAAGTAGGACCAAAAATATGGAGTAAAAGACTATCTTTAAAATGGGTACAAAGGCTATAAATTAAAAAGAATTATTTACAATAGCCAGGCAAATGTATTTCTCCGTATATAACTAAATAAATTCCCTTCATTCAAAAGATACAAGCTGACTTTCTCCCATATCATGCAAGTACTAAAAAGAACTATTAATAGAGGCAAGATCCATATGCCAATTTAGAATTTAAAGCTGAAAAATCCCATTTCTACTCTTAACAAATCTCTAAATTGTCAAAGTTAATTTCCCTAAACTAAGTACAATGTTGTGCGCACAGCAGACACTCAATAAGTGGTTTCTGAGTGATCCAAACAAATTGAGAAAAAAATAAACAAACATAGAGACAAATTTTTTAAAATCACTATTTTATTGGAGCTGATTGTTAATAACTACCACTTAAGTAGAAAATGAGAAAAATGTGATTTACAAATGAATTTCTAAACTCCAAAACTAGAATATAGGCATTTAATTTAATGTAAATTGTATTTACACTTTAGAGTTACAAATTATTTGTTTACATAAATATTTACACTTTGTTTACAAGAAAATGATTTCCTCATCAGAGAGCCATGCTAGCCAGTAATCTCAAATGGGAAAATCTCATCAAGAAAAACAGGCCAAGCTATTTTGTTTTTAGCATCAGCAGGTAAATAAATGTCAAAACTAGTCATTTTGTGATTATTCTTTTTAAATGGCTGCCACATATATATTTGACATCTGAGAATCTTTTTTTTTTTTTTTTTTTTTTTTTTTTTGTGTTGAGGATTGAACACAGGTGCTTTACCACTGAGCCATATCCCCAGCCGTTTTTGTTTTGAGACAGGGCTTCACTAAATTGCGTAGGGCCTCACATTCACAATCCTCCTCCTTCATCCTCCCAAGCTGCTGGGATTACAGGCATGCGCCACAGTACACGGCACCTCTGGGAATCTAATCAATGGCCAGATAGATAGGCCGGCAAATTAAGATTACAAAAAGGGATAATGGGTTATTTTTCATGTTTAAAACTCAACTCATAGTATACCAAAGACACTAACAATCTGTCTGGTTAGCTATTAAAAATTCTGAAGAAAACATAACATGCAAAGGAAGATGAAAGAGAAGTAGTTATCTTTAAAGCTACACTGCTTTGAAAATAAAAAAGTAGGAAAAAAAAGTGGTTAATTGAACCTTGTTCAACCCCACCCCAATAACTTTTCCACACATTTTGTATTATCTTTGTCAAATTCAGCACCCTTCTCTTCTTTGAAATCCTAATCAAGACAATAAACATGAACATTGAATCAGCAAATCAGTCTTTTATTTCAGACAGATTTCTAATTCTTTAAACTCCTCTTCTTAATTTGCCTACATTTTTCAGATTGTGCCAAAGTCATGAAAAAGTCTTTTTCTTGCTTACCTAGCTGTGTAACTCCTTCCAAAAAGTCTTTCCAAATTAGGAACAAATAAAGCCTGTCCACTGCACAGACTTTGTGATTTTCATATATACTTATTGAACTAACCAGGCAAAATAGATAGTAATTATCATCTTCTACATACCCAAATTGGGGCATGTGTGTGTAATATTTTAATCAATAGGTATGCTAACAGCAAGCTTTTATCTTGACAAAGTGGAGTAAATTCTCATTTTCCCTATTTTGTATATTTCTCACTTAGCAGAAGGTCACATATTTGTGAGCATTTAGCTAAGGACAGACACCAGAGCTTAAAATTCCACACCTTTTTAAAACTTTCAAGGTTGCTCCGGTGACAATTAGACAATGATTGTAATCCTCTTTCAGGAGACCTCTAAAGTCAAGCAAACATAAAAATAAAAAACAAAATACTTTAAGCTGAATTAAACTTTGTCCTCAGGATTATAATGTTTACTAGCTTATTGTTTCCTCTCTTTGATTTAATAGCTCAGCTTGCAATTCTATACAAATGTATGAATGACCAAAGAAAGCACTAAAATATGTTTCGAATAGAGGATAGGAACATGTTAGTTTGATGGGTCCAGACTATCTGTTCCCTATGCTTTTGTTCCTTCTTAGCAGTCTCCAGTTTAACATAATACACCAAATTCCAGTAAGAGATTTAATGCTTCCTAATGATCCTGCATGTATGTGTACAGCAAATTATATGCATGTTCACTAGGGTTCTTCTATTAGTTGCTCATACTACAGGTATCACACAGGGAAGTCAAAATGCTAGGCAAGTTCTTAGTAGAAAGCATTAAAGCTGGTGTGGGTAATTTGTTGGGTACTTTACTGAATGAACCTTTAGGCTACCATGTAGATAACAGAAATGAGACTGTATGGTAGAAACTGAAATCAAGGAAGAAATTTCCTTTTATACAGACTATCTTTTTCTTACTTTAAAAAAACCCCTATAAAATGGCACATGTATGATTTCTCTCAAACAACAATTAAAAAACCCAATTAGTAAAATACTTACATTATATTTTTTAGTCAATGTTTTGATAGAAGGAAAGTGTTCTCCAAGATTGATCTTATTAGCCTATTATTCCATCTCTTTGGTTTAATGACTTAGCTTACAGTTCGGGTATATAGAGACAGGAGGTGGGGATCACCCCCCCCCCCAAGAAATGGCACTGACTTTGGTTTCAATCATTTGCAGCCGAGTGAGTTCCCTCTACAACTACCCTACCACAGAAAGCAGTGTTTAGCTATAGAACTTTCAGAGCTGAAGGAGATGAAAGAGTTGATTCATGCTAAATTCCTATTTGGAAATTAAGACTAAAGAACTAAATAAATGTCTTACCTAAACACACTCCCCAGAGTAAGAGAGTTAAGACTGTAACTCAGACTGGTGGTCTTTATTACTTCCACTGTTCAAAGATGACACTGTTTTATGCATATATTTACACTATCTTCTCAGCTGGATTGTAGATCTCTTAATGGTTAAGGCCTATAATTAGCATTCTTACTATTTCCTCCTATGTTTTAAAAAGTTTACAGAGTAGTTACCCAAATTTTAACACTGATGACAAGGAGGAAGAAGAGGGAGATAAATATGAAGACAGGTTTTCTCTCTCCCAAGTAATGCAGCTACTAGAACAAGAGAGTCTATCCTTTTTTTCCCCCCTCTAAATGGTTCTTTTTAGTTATATATGTAACATTTTGACATAATTATAAAAACATGGAATATAATTTATTCTAATTAAGTTCTCAGTACTACAGTCTTTCTTAACAGCTGGTAGTTTAACTTTGTGGCACACACCTTGCATCAAAACTGCTGGACTGTAGGACATGCGAGTGAGTAACAGGTTATCCAATTTTTCTTGATGTTCCCCATAAAATATAAATTTCTTAGTAAAAAACAAGAAAATAATTAAATAATGAGCCAGAGCCAAAAGCTTCTGAGATAGTATGTGTTCTACTCAATTTAAATCAATTCAAAGTCTCAAGTGTTCAGTCAACTGGAGTTAAAATTACACAATCTTTATTTGTACAGTCTGCTAATTTATCTTACCAAAAGTAATAATGCTTTGAAATATTCATCTCAGGTGAAAAAACAGCTTTGTATAATGTTAGTTTACATATGCATCTTAAATGCATTTGGAGCACACTTGCAACAAAGATATCCAAATGTGTTTACACAATAACGTGTATTCAGAAAATAGGACTAGCTTAATTTTTACTTTTCCTTCTAATTGATTTAAAACAAACATCATTTTGGAATAATTTTAGATTTAAAGAAAAGCTATAAAGATAGTACAGAGAAATTCCATATCTAACATCTGTATTTATTTTTCTATAAAATAAAATGTGATCAAGCGGATATGCAGATTAGTGAAAATAAACTTTTTGAAAAAGACATGTTGGATTCAAGATTAATATGGGACGATGATCACAAGTACTTCTTTTCCTTTCTAGAGGCTACATTAAAATAACAGCAAAATCGTAACAGTACAAATTCATAGTAACAAAAAGGACAGGAGGACTGTTAGGGACAAGATTCATTCACTTAACAAAGAAAACTTAGTTCTTAAAAAGAAAACAAAAAAGAAAAAGAAAACAAGTTCTTGCTGCATACAAGGCAGGCACTGGTTTCCGGTGGTGATCAGGTAGGTGAGGTCTTATGTGTTTTGGTGGATTCTAGATACTATTCAGGGCAATAAAGATAGAAAGGTAGAAGCATGATGGAGGAGGATGGGACTACTTCAGACTGTGTGATCAAGGAAGTTCTCCATGAAAAGGCAGTATTTTGACTAAGGTCTGAATGGAAAAAAAAGCAGATACATATAAAAATGTTTCTGGGCCAGGTGCAGTGGTGCGTGCCTATAATCCCAGCAGCTCAGGAGACTGAGGCAGAGTTGTGAGTTCAAAGCCAGACTCAGCAAAAGCAAGGCATTAAGCAACCCTGTCTCTAAATAATAGGGCTTGGCTACGGCTCAGTGGTCAAGTGCCCCTGAGTTCAATCTCCAGTACCTCCAACCCCCCAGGGCAAAGAAAATGTTTCCAGAAGACAGAAGGCAGATCAAATAGTTCAGTGAAGGCCTTAGTCCACTGAACTATTGTTGAGTAGGAAGAACATTTGTCCTATACAACCATTGGAAGATTTTATACTTGGAAATAGCAGCTACAAAGCCTGTCTTTTGAATAATTGATTCTCTTCCCCACTCTCCACCATTACACTGGGCTGCCAGGTATACACATTTATGTGCCAACCAAGTGGATAAAAGTTGGTTATTTGAATGGTCTTTGAATGGTCTCAGAGCAAAGACCTGGGTATTCATTCCAGCATTTAGGGTTTCCTTGGGTAATGGGAACTGGTTAGCCCCACTGGAGAACCCTCAAGTATGATTACTAATAGAGGAGCCCCATTATATAAGCACAAAAAGTTATCAAGTGGCTTTTTGTAACCTGATTCTTAAATACAAGGAGACAAACTGAAGGTCACCAAACAGTAACCTTAAAGCTTGACACATGGAAGGAGAGATCAAGGTATCAAGGCATACAATGATGAAAGTGCCTATAAAGAAAACACGAATTATTACTCTGAGAATACTACAAATTACGAACCAACAAGTATTGTTATCACAGATTATTTTCTTTTCATAAAACAATACAAGATGCCACCAAAAAGTAATACTCAGTGAATAAAGAGTTCCTAGAAAAAAGAAAACAGAAAAACATGAGAAGGGTAGTATAAAAGATTAACCCAAGAAATTCAACATCTGACTGTACTGAGTTTAGGAAGAGAGAAGTAGAAAACATTGAGGAGGAAATTAAAGTATGACACAAGAGAATTTTCCAAAAGATAAAGATTATGAACTTCAGATTATGTGCCGACCAAGTGGATACCAAACCTATAAAATGTGATGATGAAAAGTCATCTTTGTTTTCAGAAAGGAAAACCCTCCCCAGGTGACCCACAAGTGATTGAGATTGACAACAAGTATGGCATTCGATTTCATTAGCTACAATGATACCAGAAGACAAAGAGGTACCATCAAAGTTCTGAGCAAACACTATTTTGTTTCTACAGTTTAAAAGCCTTTTTAAATACTAAGTATAATAAAGGCATTTTTCAGGAAAATAAAAATTAGAAAATTTACCTCTAAGATATCAATGTAGGTTACATGAGAATATACTATAGCAAAAATAAGGGATGGAATCATGGGATCCAGTACAAGAGATCCAACCCAAAGGAAAAATAATGGAAAAGCCTGGATGACTTGGAGAGCAGCCAACTAGAATAGAGAACTCCAGGATAGAAAAATGGGTTTCATGCCATCCTAGAGAATATACAACAAGCTGAAGAAGTCACAAACACACACAATAAGGGATGTGGGGAGACAAAGACCACAAAAAATTCAACCAAATAAAATGAAGCAAACTAAAGATGTCATTAATGAAGAAGTAGTAGTAAAGGTGGTAAATGAGTATTATATTCATAATAGATAACTTAAATATAAACTACTGGGAATTATGGTTAATAGACAGAGGAAAAATGCATACACTGAAAAAGTGATGATGATGATGATGATGATGATGATGACCACAATGATGACAACAACTATGATAGTGCAAAGATTAGGCAAGAATTGTAAGAGCACTAACTTTCTAATTCTTCATAATATGTAACTTAATTGATACCATCAAAAAAGGAAAAGTGGATTAAAATGTCCTAACTTCTACTTTTTTTCCAAAATTGTTATAGTTTGGATATGAGGTGCCCCCCTAAAACGTCTGTATTAATGTAGGGATTTTCAGAGGTAAAATGATTAGATCATGAGAGCTGTAACCTAACTGGTCCATCCTCATTTGATGTGGTTGACTATGTGGAGCAAGGCTGGAGGCGGCAGGTCCCTGGGGGCATTCCCTGGAAGGGTTCATCTTCCCTGCAGCCCCTGTCCCCTTTCCCCCCACCTCTCTGCTTCCTAGCTGCAGTCCTCCACCATGCCTTTCACCATGATGTTCTGCCTAACATTGGGCCCAGAGTAATAGGCTCTAAGTGACCACAGACTAAATCTCCGGAACTGTAAGCCAAAATAAACTTTGCATCCTCTTAGTTGGTCTTGTTTGGTATTTTGGTCACAGCGTTGAAAAGTTGACTAACACAGTAATCTTTTCCTTAAATTTTTGGGGAATCTTTTAGACACTAATTTTTTGTTTGGTAAAAGAAACACGTCAAGTTCAAGGATTTCGAAATTGTACTGTTTTCTCTTTTCAAGTAAAATCAAATGTAAAACGTTTACTTAAAACAGACTACATAATATGACCCTATTTTTAAAAATTTTTATGCAAAGAGAGATGTGAAATGATATATTTCTAATGCTAATGACAGTATTTCTCAGTGGAATTTTTGGGTGAGTTTTTACTCTTTCATAATTTGCTATATTACTTGATTTAAAATATATAGAAATTTTCATCTTTTTTACATTAAATTTTTAAAAGACATGGAATTTTAATTAGTTGTACTCACCAATAGCTTTGGTATAATGTCTTGCGCCAAGAAGTAGTTCTGGGGCTCGGTACCAGAATGTTACAACCACCGGATCCAAATCAGCTAAAGGCTTCAAAGGTGAATTAAATAACCGGGCAAAGCCCATATCAGCTGTAAAAAAACAAACAAAAAGTTAAATAAATATATTTTTACAAGTCTGATTAGTTCAATTTACCACGATTATTTAGTAAGATATGGAAAATTTGCTAAAATGTAGTAGGGAGGGTAACCATAAAACATCTTACCCTTTTTAGAAGTCTAAATATAAAACAAGTTTGGTATCTTCTTCTATTTAAACTACTGTCACCCAGTTTTTCAACCAGGATACAGACAAGCTCTGCTGCCAGAGGTCAAGAGAGACCCTATTTCTCTGGGCAGCTTTCCATCTGCCACATTACCACTGGGGACAGGGTTGCTGAGCTGCATTTCCATTCTTTGTACTGGTCTTATGCACTGCTAGAGTAAGGCTTTCCATTATTTGTATCAATAAGCCTGTTCACTGGTGTAGTTAATCAGAAATTGACTATACAGTACTTTAACACCACTACACTCCTCCCATTTTATTTGGGTTAAATTTCATTAACTTAATTTTAAAGATAAAAGAATTTTTTTAAGCTGAAAGACTTTAAAGGTCATCTTATTCCATCATCTCCTTTTTTAATGAGAAAACTGAGGTTCAAGAAATCATAAACTCAAACCTCAGACTGGCACTGACCTTAGATGCAGTTATTGGCGCTTAACAGTTTAACATGTAACATAGCTGTTTAGGCATAGCTGTTTTTCCTACTAAACCATAATTTTCTTTTTTTTTTTTTAATTTTTTTTAGTTGTAAATGGACACAATGTCTTTATTTTATTGCTTTGTATGTGGTGCTGAGGATTGAACCCAGGGCCTCACCCATGCGAGGCAAGCGCTCTACCACTGAGCTACAAAATCCCAGCCCCCATAATCTTCTTAAAGGCAAAAACTTTGTCTTTTTCCTCTCTCTATTCCTAATAGTATCACATACAGTGTTAATTCATGTAGATTCTACCTAACACAATCTGAATGACTACTATTCACACCGCCTATTCAAAAATTTTAAGATTCATCCACTAGTGGATACATTTAGTTCTATTCTTCTAATAAAGATTTTTAATGAAGTAGGCACTCCTTTAATTAACTTAATTATGGAGGGGAAATTTGGCAAAGAAGTAAAACCATGAGTCATATTACTAAATCCTGGTTTACAAAAGAATGTAGTATCACCCGAACCTGCCAACATCTTATGCATTACATCAAAGTATAATTCCAAATTAGATTATTTTATGGTATTATATAACATTTTCCCAAATCATAAAACACATTTGTAACCACTCTTTGGCTGGGTCTTTTCTATTTTGCATTCCTTTAACTTGCATTTGAATTTGATGCCACCAAACTGGATTGGACAGAATCCTTTAAAAGCACATTTGATGACTTGAGCATTTGATAGCACAGGATAAATACTGACAGGGTCTGATTCTCAAAAGCCAATGGTGTGAGTATACTGAAGAGCATTAAATATTCTCACAACTAAAATTTTGCAAAGCTTACATTATAAAAGAGTATTTCAACAGTCTAATTAAAAGTGAAAAGTAAGATTTGGGGGGATTCATAAGAAAGGATAGGGAAGAACAGTTATAAACACTCAAGTTCTTTGTTGTTAAAGTGGTGCAAATCAGCTAATAAATCTAATTTATATTAAATCTCGCAAGAAGTAATGATTAACTTTGTTATATGCTCTCACAATCCTACTGATTTTAAATTAATTAATGTAATTTAATTACTTTCTTCTACCCACACACAAAACTTACTGTAAATGATAAATACAACTTAGAAATGACAGTAAAAAATAACCAGTTAAGATAAACAAATTTAGTTCTAGCTTTACAGATCATCAGACTACAAGTAGGTAAAATTTTGTTTTGACATAGAAAACAGATATAAGAAAACATGTTAAGATCAGAACACCTATTAATTTTTTTCCCATCAGGCAAAGGACTACAAGAGTCTTGTTAGAACTTAAGGTTCTACACCTATCGGGCCTCATAGTTTTCCCTAAAGTTTGTAACTCCTAATCTAGATGAGGTCAACGGAGTCATATGTTCTCATCTAACTTGGATCAGGTAAATAGAACGAATGGTAGAATTAACATTCTGTATGCCCTTGTGATTCAAGGTGAGGGTGGCCTCTAACAGGGATAGAAGCTACTCACCTCCATAGGCTATGTTTAATGAAGGCAGAGGTTTCTAGGAAACTTGCACAGCTTGCTTTATAATTAGAGCACTTCAGTCTCTAAAGATTGTCTGACACCTTTCAAGAGTGTGAAACATTTTTCACTTTCATGTATACTCTTGAGAAATGGTTTGGATCATATGGAACTACATGAATATATGCATATTATTATAGCAAAAAATGAGAAGTGATATGCTGCCTGCAAAAGTTTTAAAAGAGTGCTACACTGTGACTTATCAAAGATATAACATACCAATTTTTACTCTTCCTCGCTCAGGACCTTCACCCATAACTAAAATATTAGCAGGTTTCTGTGGAAACAAAATAGTGTTTTTTTTCAGTAGACAATAGTGGTTTCTTTTAAATAGACAATATGCCAATATAACATAAATCCACCTTTCAAAAAACCTCATTTACTCCAAAATTAAAACCAAATACAGGAAGTCACCAAAGAAACTATACATGTATAAATGCAAAGTAGTATGCAAGATTTCATGAAGGCCCAAAAGTAGTGGTGCTTTTCTCCTTGGAGAGCTAAGTCTTTCCATGGCTCCTTTATTAGCCTAAGCTTTTTTAACTACTGTGGAGAAACTTACTCTTTCAATTATATAAAATGTTGTGTGGCTTTAAGGAGAAATCAATCTGCAAAGATCATTTGATACAAAGTAGCAGATTAATTATAGGCAAGGAGTCCCTGGACATCCAGGGAAACAGCAAAGTATGCATCTATGTTTAAATAAATATTTAAAGGCTACCCCCTCTTCCAGGAGGAAGAGCAGGAGACAGAAAAAAGAAGGGGGAGGGAGAGAGGGGAAAAAGGCATTTGATTTTCTTCCCCAAAACTTACCCCGCTAGCTACTTGATCTGACTTTTAATTCTAGCACTCTGCTAAATACAAGTTAAACTAGATTAAAATGCCTCTTCATATAATTAAGGATTTTAATGAAAACCGTTCACAGTGGTAACCATTTCACAGGCTTCCCCAACATAACTTAGCAATAGCCCCTATGCTATTACTTGTAATCTATAATATACTTTTCTACCAACTACTGAAGATCTAATTTACTTTTATAACCAGAAGAAATAATGCTGAAATGGCAGAATACAGATTTTAAAGTAAGGAAAAGTAGGCACCAGAGTGGTTAAGTGACCTGTCCTAAGTATACTCAGCAAGACTGAGGTAAAAGAATCTACCATGTCTCTGAACAACAGTCTAATGGTCCCTTCCTAATATATCATTCTGAAAGGAATTTTATTTATCAAGTTTCTGAATTAATGTGCATTTCTATAATAATGATAATTATATTTTATTCAAGGAAGAAATTTCAGAATCTATCATCACCACACACATATTACTGGACCCCCAGGATACCTGGCTAAGTATCCCAAGTAACTACACCACTAACAATATTCCCTTTGAGCTATACACCGGTGCTGCCCAGGACAGGTAGAATAGCTTTTGTGAACCATGTTAATCAATCAACACTGGGTTAGACTTTGTAATCTCTTAGGGCCCATCCTACTTCAAAATGAAGCCAGATTTCTGAGACAGTGTAAAATGCTGCAAGGGGAAGAGGGTTTTCCAGGTAGAATCAAGCAGTGCTTCTAATGGATGGGAGAAAGAAAAGGCTTGCTCTCAACTCACAATGCAGGATCAGAAAGGCACTTTTCCTGTCCATGCTAGAATTGACTTCTCATGGTTCTTCAGAGCAAGGACTTCCTAAACTCCCTTAAATGTATTCCTTAACTCCACTTTGAATCTCTCCCTATCAATTCTATCTTCTGTACTACTGCCAGGGTTATCTTCCTAAAAGACAAATCTGATTATGTCACTCTCTTGACTGGAACCTTCCATAGTAACATGGAAAATTATTGCAAGATTAGGAAAAACAATAAAGCAGAAAATTACATACAAACAAAATTTAGAACTAGGTTAAAAAAGTTCCTAAAAATGAAAAGTAGAAGAACAAATGCATCAAAGTGACAGACGTATGAACTGTTTCAAAAATTTCTTTGAATGCTTTCATTATGCTTTATTATTAAAATATTATTTTAGTTCTTACTGATCCCACTCCACCTCTGAGTAAGATTTATGCCTTGCAATGGAATTCAAGGCACTTGCAAACAAGTTCTCAGCACCTACAGCCCTATACCTTCCAATTGTCATTTTTATACCATGACCCAAAGGACCTTTTTTTTGTGCTACTTAAAATCTGGTGCACACTCTTAATGACAGAATAAATGAAAACATTTTGAATATAAACTATTCAAACTATAAAGTCACATATAGTTTTTAAGAAAGTTTAAGCCTCTTTTACCACATCCTTCCTCTGTCCAAAACTAAAAACTTCTTTGAATGCTTTCATTATGCTTTATTATTAAACTATTATTTTGGGGACACTAGTTGTGTCCCAAACTACACATCTTTCACAAGGTACAAGTTAATTACCTGGTTTGCCACGATTAATTTTTCTAGCACTGCTATGGTCAATTTTTCTAAATGTTTCAGTGTTTGATCTTAAGATTATCTCCATATTTGGCACATACATGGACATATCTCGCCTTCTATTTTAGATGAAGTAGGAAAAAAATCTCACTTTCTCTCATTTTTTCCCCCCAAAACTCATCTTCTTATTTATTCAGCAGCAGAGCCCAGGTATGAGAAGCTCTGGGATGGCTAGTATTGGTCAGTTTGGCACTAGAAAAAGGGGAAGGACCCCCTGACTTTTCACTTAAGGTTCCTTTGACTGTATATTTACTGGACTGAATAAGTTCTAAACCTGGGTTTGAGCACTATTAAAGAATAAACAGATTCTTTGTCAAGGTCCAGATTAGTATTGGGGTTTAGGGACAAAGCTCCAGTTAATAAATTAGAAATTTCTTTGCTAGGCAACTCATAGCATAAGCTGAAGCAGGTCTTAAGGATGAAAGCCACCTAACCAGCATCGCAGATTTCTCCCAACCCTGCCTCTGCTTTTAAGTGAACTCAGATTCAATTTGAACATGCTATAGGCATAAATGAAAGAGAATAGTCTTAAGCTTTGTTTTAATAATACTATAAACAATGGGTGCCTCCTCATGTTATTTCCATCCCCAGGCCATGATAATCTGATTTAGTAGAGAAATCTAACCATGATTTTCTCCTTTTAACAATGTAATACAATGGAAATACCCAAAGAAAAATGCAGGAAAGCTCAAATGATCATGACTACTCTTGTCACTGTTTCTGTGTTATTTGCTTAGTCAGTATTGGGCAAGGCTTCAAAAGATTTGATAATGTTTCAGCACTAATAACCATATTGAAACAATAATCTCCAAGAAAACTAATTTCTTGATATAAAATTTCCTTTCCTTGTAGCAGAATTTGGTAGCAGTTTTAAGATCTAGAACCAAAACTTCCAAATGCTAATATGTGAAGCAATTAGTCTTAACTATTATTATTATTTAGCTTTGGTGAATAATCTCTGATCTTCTACATGCTATCAAACATAACCACCTTGAAAGACCATACAGAACTTTGCTGGTAACATTTTGATGAAGAATATATCTCATTAAATTTTATTTACTAGCACGGAGATCAGAAGTTCAATATGACTTAGAAGTATTATAACATCATGGCAACATCTTCAAGTATAGCTATGCTATGTACAGAAATGATGACAAAACATGTGTTACTGTCTACTGAACAATGACATAAATTAATGATATACTACTGTCTGAAGCGATGGTTTCCTCTTAGTTCTCCCAGGAAGAAAACCAACTCTGTAGTAATGAAACAAATATGACCTTATTTTATAGTCTGATAGCTTTTCTTCTTGTATTTGCTACTCTGCTTCCCCCAAAATCATTGATATTTCCTAAAATAGATGTTTGTATTGCAGAAACAACATTCCTATATAGGTATTCTGTGTGCTCCAAAATTTATTACCCTGAGGGAGAGTGCACTGATGATTTTGGCATACAATAGGGATGGCAAATTTGTTTCATTTTAGAGGTCAACCCTGACTGAAAAGTAAGGACAATATGGAGTTCTACCAGTAGAGAGACAAGGATTGGGCTGATTTATCATAGCTATATGACAATGGCACAGAAGTGGAGATCAATGTCAAGTTAACTGGAAGAACTTTATTTCTATTCTAGGAATAAAATAGGATCTTCACAAGTTTACTAATGGGGCAGAAACTTCCAGTTAACAGGAAAAGTTGATTCTGTCTGGATCTTTCTATCAATAAAGGACAGTGATCCATGAAAAAGAATCGCTGTGTTAGTGCTCTCTGAGGTTTGTTCAGAATTAAATATTCACAAATATTGTAAACAACACAATCACATGACAAACTTTCTAGATACTCCACCATGAAATGAGTTTCAGTTTTGGCTATAAACTATTTTTGTATAGGTTGAGTGTATCCTTTCTGAACTGCTTGCGACCACATGTGTTTCAGATTTTGAATTTCTTGTGAATTCTGGAATATATGCATATAATGCATATAATACCTTGGTGATGGGCCTAAAGTTATGAGATTTACTTATAACTTTATACACACATGACCTGGAAGCAATTTTATACAATATTTTAAAGTATTTTATGCACGGAATAAAGTTTTGTGGTATGGAAATTCCCATGCATAGTATCATGCTGGAGCTCAAAAAGCTTTTTATCTTGGGGCATTTCAGATTTAACATATTCAGATTAAAGATGCTCAACTTGAATTACAATATATATGAAAAGAATTAACTAACTCTGACACGTATCTCATATATAGGAAGAGCTATGAGATTCAAAAAGCAGCAGTCTTAAATGGATACATATTTGGTAATTAAAACATTGTTTTAATGAAATTTTGAAAGAAGTTACAGATAAAAATCTGGAAATCCAGTGAATGTGGTCTCTAAAATATTTTTTTATAATGAAGGTTTTTTACCTTTTCTTTAAGGTTGTGATTTTTTTTTTTACTTATAATACTAAACTTTAGTATTATTGCTGATGACCTTTAAGCTAAAAGAGAAATTATTACCTTCCAGTAAAGTTCTTTCTTTCCTTCCTTTCATTTAAATTTGAAAGGAAATATAGAATTAATAAATAACTCTATCTGCTTTGTGATAAGAACAGCATAAATGTTACTGATAACAGCCAACTTCATCCTCTATGGTATGTTGAGTACTACATAATCATTCATATTTTTACTAAATTAAGAGTAACTGTGGAACTAGAGATAAACAGGCACATATACACTTCCTGCCCTCAATGAGATCACAGTCTAGACTGTGGGTAGAGTAAATTCAGGCCAAGAACTTCAGATCTGAAGCATGCAAAGTAAAGGACAAGGCAGGGTGCTCCAAAGACTCATGGAAGCCCCGTATGTAATGTAGGCAATAGCCACAGAGCTGGAGCTGTACCCTCCATAAAGGCACAAAGGGAGTATTTAGAATGTGCACACATTACTCAAAAACCGCAGGGATGCTGACTTGTTTTGATTTACCTAAGAAGTCCTCTTTCAGGGAGAATAAGAATGAAGTTCTTTGATGGTCATTGTCATCTTCAAAGCAATTCAAGTAATAAGTTCATAAGAGTAATACTGCGAATAAGAGATGACATTTTCTTTTAATAACTCCCTCATATTTTCCTCTACTTCATTGTATCGTCTATTTTTGTTTTCATCTACTTCTTATTGTGAAGTTAAACCAAAATGGCCTTTCACCAAAGTATTTTTCACTAAAAATTTAAATTAACTGATTCAGACTATCAGTTTAAAATGGGTATTTTTTAAATCCATGGGTTCAGAGTTCTTCAATTTCAAAATTCTTAAATTGTCCTTTTTTGGCAATTGAGGCACAGCATACTTTCTAGTTTAAGTGCTAAGAGATCAACATGAAAATATAACCTATTTTCACTAATGCAAAAATCATTTCGTTAGTGCTGCAACCTAGCACAGGCAATATTTGCTTCATTAACAAGAGAACAAAGGTGTACAGAATAGGCACCACATGGCAATTAAAATACACTTTTAAATTTCCAGGCACATATATAATGTATTTGTTCTTAATAAAGAATATGCTTGAGTACACATATTAATGTAAATATGTGTGTGTATATATATATACACATATGTTCAGATACATATTTTCTAAAAGACAAAATGCATTTGCTCAAGTCTGATTCACTAATTGAATTTTTGTAAATCTGTAAAGTTTCATAACATAGTTTAAACAATGTCCAAAGAAGAGTCAAAAACAAAGTGATAACTGTTATTTGAAAACTATAAAACTGAACAATATTAAGGAGACCAAATAATTGACCTTTTTTGTTTTTGGATACCAGGGATTGAACTCAGGGGCAATCAACCACTGAGCCACATCCCCAGCCCTATTTTGTATTTTATTTAGAGACAGGGTCTCACTGAGTTGCTTAGTGCCTCACTGTTGCTGAGGCTAGCTTTGAACTCGTGATCCTCCTGCCTTAGCCTCCCATAGCTGCTAGGATTACAGGCATGTGCATCTTGCTGGGAAGATCAAATACATCTTTTTTTTTAAATTTTTTTTTTAGTTATAGATGGACACAAATATCATTATTTATTTTTATGTGGTGCTGAGGATCGAACCCAGTGCCTCACGCATGTGAGGCAAGTGCTCTACCACTGAGCTACAACCCCAGCCCTCAAATACATCTTAAAGGAAAAGTATTAAGGGGCAGAGACAGAATATCAAAAACCTTTCTGCTTTCAAATTACTTTGTTTTCTTCCAATATTATAAAATTATTTAAAAAATAAACAGTTTGTATTCAAATGTGAAAATCACTGCAATTATAAACATTCTTCTAACCAATTTTAACTTATATGTTTGATAATTATAACAGTAAACAGTAAAAAGAGTGATACTCCTTTGGGTTGTGTTTCCCCAAGTATTATTTCCTTGAAAAATCTAATTTTTGTACGTAGCTTTTACTAACTATACTATATTCCTCTATTAACACATAGATGGTTGTGCCACCCCATCCTCCACTTTACATTAACCTTAATGATGCTCTCACTGACATTCTGTGTTAAACTCTGTCTCTCCTATTCCCCAAGTCCCTGATACATACACCAGGTAATTTCCTTTGGATTAAAATCTCAAAAGTAGAATTATCAAATCAAATTAATACCAATACATTATTCATCTAAAACCAGAATGTTTTAGTTTCTAAGTTTCAAAAGTAATATATGCTCAAAGAACAAAACATGTGAAATGAAAAAAAGCACAATGTAAACAATTTTTTTTTTTTTTGGTGGGGTGTACTGGGGATTGCACTCAGGAGTACTCGACCACTGAGCCACACCCCCAGCCCTATTTTGTGTTTAATTCAGAGACAGGGTCTCACTGAGTTGCTTGGCACCTCACTGTTGCTGAGGCTGGCTTTGAACTCGCGATTCTCCTGTCTCAGCTTCCCATATCTGCAGGGATTACAGTCATGCACCACTGCGCTTGGCTAACAAATTATCTTTAATCTAAGCTAACAGATGACCACTATAAACGTTTTGGAATCCATCCTTCTTTTCTCTGTATAAAATTAACCTTATTGTTCTCAGACTTTTTCCCTCTCACTTAGTATTATATCATGAAGACATTTTTAAATCTGAAAATTATTTTTCTGATAGGTTCTATATGAAATACTCTTCAAATACAGATTCACCATAATTCCAAAACTTGTCTCTTACTAAATAATTTAGGTTGTTCCTAGATCCTAAATAAAACCATAATGCTATGCCAGGCACAGTACACACAACTGAAACCCCAGTGGTTGTGAAGGATCGTCAGTTCAAAGCCAGCCTTAGCAACTTAATGAGGCCCAAAAGCAGCTTAGTGAGACCCTGTCTCTAAATAAAAATAAACCAGGGCTGAGGATGTGGCTCAGTGCTTAAATGCTCCTGGATTCAATCCCTGGTAACAAAACAAAACAAAACAACAACAAAAATCCCGTAATACCATCACAAAGATTTTTTTTTTTTGCTTATGCTTATAATTAAATCAAACTGCTATGTAAAGACTATAAACATTTTTAAAAATTTTATGATACAAATTAACAGATCTTGGTCTTGTCCTTGGAAGTTTGAAGGATCAGTTTTGTAAATTCAACATCTTTCATAAAAACAATACTATGAACTATCCTAAAACCAATATGCAAAACCAAAAGCTACATGTACACCTGCATCTTGTATCAGCATCATAAGACTGCATAACTTTTACATGCTTAATGGACATTTTTTAAATATTTTTTTTAGTTGTAGATGGACACAGTATCCTCATTTTATTTATTTTTATGTGGTGCTGAGGATCAAACCCAGTGCCTCACACATGCAAGGCAGTGCCTCATGCATGCAACCCAAGCGCTCTACAATCCCAGCCCCTTAATGGACATTTAATAGTAACAAATATTATAACTTGCATACTTCTTACTGACTAATCATAACTAATAAGTTATGATTTACTCACTATAGTTTATTTTTTGATGACTTTGGTTATTAAGCTTAAGTATTCAAATAAGTCTCTATATTCTAGATAGTAAATTACTTTTACCATTTTTCTAACATTAATTTTTTCTCACTACTAACTTTATATTTCATATTCTAGACAAGTATTCTTATTAGTGTTTTTATATTCAGTCTATCATATCTTTAGTTATAGTCGTTAGTTCTTAAGAATTAGAAATTTAGCCGTGCACGGTGGCTCAAGCCTGTAATCCCAGCACTTAGGGAGGCTGAGACAGGAGAATCGCGAGTTCAAAGCCAGCCTCAGCAATGGCAAGGTGCTAAGCAACTCAGTGAGACCTTGTCTCTACATAAAACACAAAATAGGGCTGGGGATGTGGCTCAGTGGTCGAGTACCCCTGAGTGCAATCCCCAGTACAAAAAAAAAAGAGAGAGTTAGAAATTTACCTTCAGCTGTAGCTGAACTAAATATACTAATTTCTCACACACATTTTGTATCATGTGATTCAGAGTATAGTTTATATATAAGTAACTGTTAAAATTTAATTATAGATATGAAAATTCTTCTCTCTACTGACAAAAAGAATGATGAACTACGATAGTGATACAGCCACAATGTTTATAGCAGTGCAATTCACAAGCTAAGTTATGAAACCCGTCCAGATGTCCAGGTAAACAGGTAAATGGATCAAGAAAACATATAACATATACACAATAGTTTCATTCAGCCATAAAGAAGAATGAAATTATGGCATTTGTTTATAAATGGATGAAACTGAAGAACATCCCCTAAGTGAAATAAGCCAGCATCACTCAAAGGTCAAATGTTTTCTCTCATATGCAGAAGCTAGAGC